>PVJH01006598.1:0-100331 GCA_004026705.1 Nesogale talazaci
GTCCCGGCCTCAACCACTTACGCCACTGGGACTCAGCCCTGTTCATATCTGTCTTTAGACCTCTGTAAATGTCCTTTGTTATAAGAGTTTTAAACACTCACAGAGTTGCTTTTTTTTTTTTTTTTTTTTTTTTTTTGAGGATGATACATATACTTACTGTCTTTCCTTTTTGGCCCATTATTAATTTGTTTTAGTGTCTATTGTTTCTGCTTTCTTTTGGATAGAAGGTTTTCTGTGCTTTATTTGATTGTTGCTTTGTATGATTTTCTTTATATGAAATCCAAAATGGGCAATCCATGAGAATATTAACTATATAGTTTCTTAGGGCTATGACAGGAGAGTCTGAGGGCAATGTGGAGTTAATAATATGGACACAAGGATGAGAAAATGCTCTAAAATAGATTTTGATGATGACTACAAAACTCAATATCTCTAAATCATGTACAGTATGTGAATTATATGTCAATTAAAAATAAATAGACTGCTCTTTTTTCTCTTAATTTTTTTTTAGTAAAAAATTAAGATTTGAACCTAAGGCTTCTGACTTCAACCCAAATGCTTTTCACTCTACCAATATATCTTCACTAGAGTAGAAGCATTTACAGAAAAATAATAACAAAACATGCAGATTGAAAGAATGTATGAAGATATATGTGCATGAAAGAAATGTGTGAGTTACAAAAAAAAAAGAAAGAAATGTGTGAGATATGTTGGGGAGAGAAACGAATGGACACAGGATGTGGCCCTTGACCTTGCCCCTCCAGAGTCAACTCTAATATTTATCAAGGCACCTATCAATGGGGAAAAAAAGATGACTGAACCATGGAACCTTATGATCTCTGTAAGAGCTCCGAATAAAATGACTACAAAAATAAATATTTTCAAAGAAAGAAGAAGAATTGTAAAAAGGAAAATCCAGCAATGAAAAAACATACAATTTTATTCTAATTCTTTAATGCTTTCTCCCCCGACCTCACCCCCACTATCATGAGACCAGTTCTACCTTACAAATCGGGCCAGACCGGAGCATGTACACTGGCACAGATATGAGCTAGCATCTCAGGGACTCCAGGACAGATAAACTCCTGAGGACCAGTAATGAAAGGAGGCTACCAGGATGGAAAGGGGAAGGGAGCGCAAGAAAAGAAGAACCAATCACAATGAACTGCATATAACTCCCTCCCAGGGAGACGGACCATAGAGACATGGGAGAAGGGTGACTGTGGTTGGTGTAAGACATGAAAAAAAAATTATAAATTATCAAGCATTCACGAGGAAGGGAGGGGGCTGATGAGCTGATACCAAGAGCTAAAGTAGAAAAAAAAATGTTTTGAAAATGATGGTGCCAGAGGGCAGGGATGCACCCCCCCCCCAAAAAAAAAAGAAAATGATGGTGGCGACAGATGTACAGATGTACTTGACACAATGGATGGATGGATTGGGATAAGAGCTGTAAGCGTTCGCAATAAAATGATGTAACAAAATGATGCCCCCCCAAAACAAACAAACAAACAAACAAACAAACAAAAATGATGTAACCAAAAAAAAGAGAGAGAAAAGAAAAACTATACATGGATAAAAGATGCAGAAAAAGCATTGAAGAACTTGTAGACCTTTTAGAATGGGTAAGAGGTCTGATAGGTAGTTGTGTGTGTAATGGACCTTTCTGCAGAGGGGACACCTTGAGAAGAGGCATGGAGGTAGGGTTCAGGGAAGAGACGGCCAAGACAATAGATGGGGAAAAGGATGAGAAGAAAGACACATATTCCAGAGTGGTGACTCTTCAGACGCCTCCAGCCACAAGTCTTATCTGGAAGTGTAAGAGAATGAGAGCTGTTCAGGAGGGTGAGGGAAAGCCACCACCGGGTCTCCAGAGCACGAAGGAGGTGATCTGAAATAGATAAGGCAAAATGCAGGAGAGTGAGGCTTTTTTTTCTGAAGCAAAATCAGTGGTGACAACAATTAATTGAAAGTCTTCAAAGTAGGTGAGAAATACTATCATCGCACTCAGGAGAGTGGTGGTAACAATGGAAAGGGAGAATGAAGTTTGAGCGATATGACTGAGGTAGAATAAATAAAGACTTTTCAAGTGATTGGACTTGCAGCAGAAGAAAAGGAAGAGTCAAAGATGATTTAGAGTTTTCTCATCTGAGTGACCCTGAATCCGATAGCTCGCGGATAGGAAATGAAAACCAAGGCAAAAACAGGCTGACATATAAGGGAGATAGGCTCATGTTTGACTGATGGATTTTAGAACCCAAGAAAAGCAGGTACAGATTTGTAAGGGCGAGTAGACCTGCAGGTCTGGAATTCACGGGAGAGATCAGGAATAGAAAACAGATCGGAAGTCCTTTCCAATGACAGTTATAGCTGGAGACATGACAGAAAATGAGTGCTGTAACAGAGACAGTGCCTCGAAGGAGAGTTCCTGCCAGACCAAACACCTGGAGCCACCTGTAATCAGAAGAGAATGATAGGAGACAGAGAAACGCCAGGAGACAAACAAGTGTGAAGGTTGCTTTTATTGTAAACATTTATAAAAAGATAGGGACATTGAACACTAAGAAGTCATTAATTTGAAAACCAACAAATGATAGTGAACATTTAGCATGATTTCTTTAGAGTAATAAAAGAAAATTGAGTGCATATATGTATATGTTTAGGCATCCATGCTGTATAAGTATATGTATGTATATAGAGTATTTTACATAGTTATAAATAAATCCTGTAAAGTCTAATATATTAAAATTACAGGTAAATATTAGTAGTTCATAGTAACAAACAGGAACTACTTAGGGATGCTCATCAGAAGATTATTATGGTATCATTATATAATATTAAAGTTTTTAGTGCACCTGAAAGTATTTATTTATTATGAACAGAAAAGTACTCTATATACTAAAGCCAACATTTCAGTAACTGACATTAGATACCAACCATACCTAATTAAACTTAAAAGTAAATTTGAATGAAGCTTATTTCCAAGTCTGAGACTGCCTTTATGCATGGTTATTACTATAATTTGAATATATACAAGTGATGTGAACATTGAGTAATGATTGGAGGCATTAGCTAGATCATCACTTTCCCACAGTAATATCAATTGCTTGCGCTAAATATTTTACTATTATTGTCTCAGCTGATCATGAAAACAGTCTGATGACTCTATCTTTATTCTACAGATAAAGAAAATGAAATTCAGATAGTGTGGTAAGTTTGCAGTCACAGTTTTGCAATTGGAAAATCAAGAAATATTTGAAAACGTCTAAAATGTACTATACTTAATTACATTCAGTTATATGGCTAGAAAAGATCCTTTGTAGCACAATCATTAAAATACCTGGCAACTCATCAAAGAAAAAAAAAATCCTACCATTGCGAATGAAAGGGAGTGCAGATTGGGGCCCCAAGACCCCTCTGTAGACAACTGGACATCCCCTTGCAGAAGGGTCTCGGGGAGGAGACAAGCCAGAGCGGCGTAGCAACCATGAGACATGCAACTTTCCTGTAGTTCCTAAATGCTTCCTCCCCACATCCCCGCTGTCATGATCCTAATTCTACCTTACAAATCTGGCTAGAGCAGAGGATGTTCGCTGGTACAGAGAGGGACTGGAAACACAGGCAATCCAGGAGAGACGTTCCCTTCAGCACAAGTGGTGAGAGTGGCGGTACGGGGAGAGGGGAGGGCAGGTGGGGTAGAAAGGGAGAACTGATCACAACCTCCTCCCTGGGGGATAGACCACAGAAAAGTGGGTGAAAGGAGATGTTGGACAGTGTGAGATATGACAAAATCACAATAATTATTATTAAATAATCAAGAGTTCATGAGAAGGGGGGTGGAAGGGAGGGGGAAATGAGGAGCTGATACCAAGGACTCAAGTAGAATGCAAAGGTTGAGAGAACGAGGAGGGCCACAAATGTGCTCGATGCAATGGAAGGTTGTATGGATTGCGATAAAAGTTGTACGAGCCCCAACTTTAAATCAATCGATAAGCTGAGCCCCGGTGGTGTAGTGGTGGTGTGCGGGACTGCGGCCCACTGGCTTGGCAGTTCAAATCCAGCAGCAGCTCTCCAGGAGCAAGGCTGCGCCTCCCACTCCCACCAGGGCAGTGATGCCCCTCCCAATAAATAAATAAATAAACTGATAGATAAACTTGGCAACTAACGAATGATCAGACATTGGAACCTACCAGATGCTCCATAGGAGAAAGATGTGGCAGTCGGGGTCTTTAAAGTTTTACAGACTCGGAAACCCTGTGGGGTAGCTCAACCTTGTCCTAAAGAGTCCTATGATTCAGACTTGACTTATCGGCAACAGATTTTGATTGGCTTTTTTGGGGCGGAGGGGGAGGGACGATATGACTAGGAGGATGATAAGATGTGGTATTTAGAATTGTTAGAGAGAAAGACAATACTTAACTACAATTCACATGGCTCCCCGCAGACATCTCCTCTCCCCCCGCCACCCCCCCCGCCCCCCGCCCCGCAAAGGGCCACCGTGTCCCTCCTCCTAGTCTGTCTTAGCCTGGAAACTCTTTGGAGAGTTGTAGCTAATGGATGACGCTGATGGTATTTGGAATACTGGTGACATCCCAACAGACCCACCCCCGAAGATGGGATCCAGCCTCTACTACCCAGAGCCCTGACAGGGATCACTTTAGAAATTCCTCGGCAGAGCTGAGCCCAGGTGGCACAGTGGTTGTGAGCGGGACTGTGGCCCCCAGGGTTGACGGTTCAAATCCAGTAGCAGCAGCTCTCCAGAAGCAAGCCTGGGCTTCCTCCTCCCACCAGGGTAGTGATGCAGAAGCAAAAGAAAGAAAGAAATTCCTCGATAGAGGGGAAGAAAAGCTCAAAACAAAACCGAGAGATGAGTGGCTCATAACAAGTCCTGGGCAGCATTGAGAAGAATGGAAATTTCACAACACTTAATTGTTTCCATGCAGAAATTGTACAGCGGCCAAGAGGCAGCTGGAGTCATAGAGGTTGATGGTGCGTACTGTTTTCTTTTCAGAAAACCTGATGTTTCAATCCAGTTGACCATCTTGACCGCCCCCCCCCACCCCTTCCTCCCAAAAAATCTAAAGAGAAAATAATATTATATAAATTCCCTCTATTGTGAATGTCTTTAAATAAGAATTAGGTCGCTGTTCTTGTGAGCGGTCAGCCAGGCACTGCCAGTCCATGTGGCTCCGTGGACAACAGCATGAGGGCTGTGGCACACTCATTGTTGTTGTCCTGTTTCAGCCCACTGGGGCAGCCATTGTGCCAGTTCATTTCCTTAAAGGTTTCCTCTTTTTCACTGCCCTTCTACTTTATTAAGACTGATAGCTTTCCCAGGGATTGGTCTCTCCTGAGAACAGGTCCAAAGTACATGAGAAAAGTCTCACCACTCTCGCTTCTCAGGAGCATTCTGACTGTATTTCTTCCAAAGCAGATTTATTTTGGCAGTCTATATTAAATAATAATTATAGCTGACAAATATTTTATGTGACAAGCACTTTGCTCTGGCCTCTTATTGGCATTATCTCATTTAATCTGCTCCCCAACACTGTAGACAAGTATATTTATTCATGCAATTTGTC
Source organism: Nesogale talazaci (assembly GCA_004026705.1). NCBI lineage: Eukaryota > Metazoa > Chordata > Mammalia > Afrosoricida > Tenrecidae > Nesogale > Nesogale talazaci. The sequence continues at coordinate 5,583 of PVJH01006598.1, forward strand.
AGATAAGGTATCCCAGGAACATGTCGTCAAATTAATAAGGGACATATGTATGTTTTCAAGGAACCCAGTTAAGTGACAAGATATAATGAGCACTCTGTAATGGGGCTTCGTTTCTCCTTTTTCCTCTAAACCAAGAGCCAGGAGTCTCAGATGCTACTGATCGTTGGATAAATTTGCTAAACTCTTTGCCTTGGTTTTCCACAACTATAAATTCTTCCTAGATGACAAAGTTCCAAATCCATTCTTCTTTCTCATTAAATCTCCAATATTATCACACGGCCACTGAGCTATGAGAAAATCTCATGACTCAACATTTAGCAAAAGAAGAAGATTAGACCCTGATTTTGCTGGAAACTGTAGAGTTCGCGGAAAGGGTGCAAATAGGAGGTGAGACTATTGTGTGCCTGCCCCTCTGGCTGATTAGAAAATGCTGAATAACCCCCAGCACCCCCCGATCCATCCAAAAGCCCCCCAAAACACACTGCCCCTATGTGTGTTTGCTGAGTTTCTGTGACCCTACAGGACAGAGTAGGACTGTGTCTTACACTTTCTCAGACTGTAAAGTTTTATGGGACCAGATAACGTCATCTCTCTCCCACAGAGTGGTTGTGGGTTTGAAACACAAGGCCTATGGTTAGCCGTCCAATACTTCACCCCCTCGTCCCAGCCTTTGTACAGAATAATGACAATAAAAAAAAGAGTCATGTGCTCACTTTTCTTTAAAAGACACAACTCCTGAATCATCTGCTGACATACCTCCTCAGTGGTGGGCAATAAAACTCAATTTTCCTATGCAAAAGAGGAGGGGGGAAAAGCTGACTTACTTCTTCCTTTTTCCCTCCAAGTCATGTTTGGACCGATGTCTGCAGTTTCTGACGTGATGCCAGATACTGTCACACATAACTTGGATGGGAATCTAAACTGTAGGCATATCCTCCCACAGCTGGCGAGGGCCCTGTGTTTTTTATAAATAACACTGCAAAGTAAAAGAATCCTACTTTTAAACTGTAATTCGTGAGATCGTGGCAGAAAAGTGAACTTGACAACACAATAGAATCTCTCTATAATACACGCGGCTCCCATACCCACAATTCCACATTCTCGGGCTCAATCAGGGAGAACATATTGCTGGGAGGAAGGGAGCAATTAAAACGATCAAAGGGATCTCTCAGAGGCTAGAAGGAGCATAAGGTGATATTTACATAGTATTTGCATTGTATTAGGTATTAAAAGTAACCTAGAGATGATGTGAAGTATACTGGAGGATGGGTGTTGGTTTACAGGTAAATGTTTCTTGGTGTGATACAGAGATTTGGGGACTAATCTCTCAAAGGATGTGAGTGTCCCTTTTGATCAGGTTTTGTGTTCGGAAGTCTCATATCATTTTTGGAATGTGATTTCACCCATAGAACTCCAAATTCTTTTAACAAGCTCTCTCATGGCAAGATTACACAGACTGACAAACGCAAAGTTTTATTTCTGCAGACATTTGTGACTGAGTTTCTGATTCTATAGGAACCAGCTGCTTCAACTAAGATAGTGTCTCAGAGCATTTGTATAGGTAGCCTCACTTAGGCGATGGCTTATTTTTGTTAGGCTTAGATTTTCTAGAACGTAAAAAAGCAAGAGTTGATGAGGGTGGGAGTGTGGGGGAGGGAGGAAAAAAATGAGGAGCTGATACCAAAGACTCAAGTCAAAAGAAAGTGTTTTGGAAAGGATCATGGCAACATATGTATAAATGTGCTTGACACGATGCATGTATGAATTGTTATAAGAGCTGAAAGAGCCCTCACTGAAATGATTTACTTTTTATTCTTTTAAAAGAAAAGAAAATTTAAAAAGTAGTCCCCCTTGTCAAATCCTTTTTGAATAGAACAAGGGAGCATCAGTGATCTCTACTATTCTATAAAATCTGACCACCTCGGGTTTTCAAGTCTGCTTTGTAAACCCATGTCAACCCTTAATGCTAACAAAACTTTTATAAGATACCTGGCTAGGGGAGCCATTTCAAATAATGACTCTGGGAGCCTGCCACCATATAAGAGCTCTTGGGGATTCAGAACCCCATAAGGAGCTATTGGGGGAAATGCTGGTGCTGTGGTTGTTAGGCGTGCATGGGTCAGCAGTTTGAAACCACCAATTGCTCTGCAGAGAAAGCAGGGCTTTCTATTGCCATCAAAAGTTACAGGGTAGTTCTACCCTGTCTTAGAAGGTCACGGTGAGCTGAAATCAGCTGACTGTAAGGAGTTTGAGAGGTCTTTCCCACCCCCAAATTCCTGAACTGTGTGAGGCCAGGAGGAGGTCAGAATAGAAGGAACAGGGGAACAGGATGAGTACACATGATGAGCCTGGTAAGTGGGACAGGGACAAATCAGGCAGCACTTCCAATCCGTGAAATAAATTTTGACCGTAAGGTGACCAGATGTCCCACTTTTTAACAATTTGTCCCGCATACCGTGGCGTTTTTAAATTAAATAAATATATGATAATACTATTTTGGGGGCTGAGCCCCAGTGGCGTAGTGGTTGTGCGCGGGACTGCGGCCCACTGGGATGGAGGTTCAATTCCAGCAGTGGGGCTGGGCCTCTTACTCCCACCACCGGAGAGCAGTGATGCTCTCCCCCCCCCCAAAAAAAAACTCTAAAAAAATACTATTTTTGCATCCTATGAACATTTTTCCTTTTTTTTAATTAATTAATATTTTTTTTTAGGCATCACTGCCCTGGTGGTGGGAGTAGGAGGCCCAGCCTTTGCTCCTGTGAGCGGGAATTGAACCTCCATCCCAGTGGGCCGCAGTCCCGCGCACAACCACTACGCCACCGGGGCTCAGCCCCTATGAACATTTTTATTGCTCCATATAGACGACATTTTTAATCAAGGACGCCCTCCTTCCCCCAGTCAATGGTGTCCTGCTTAAAATCTGGTCACTTTACCAGAGCAATAGTAATTCATCTGAGCGTCTGAGAGAGAGTTATGTTCAAATATGTGCCTTAGATGGCTAGTTGAGCTGACTTGGTCAGAGAGGACAAAAGGGTTGAGCATAGCCCAGGTGGAAGATTTTGTAAGAATCCAGGCCATCTGTCTGCTCCAGGAAAATGGTGAGTGAGGAGTAAAGGGAGGAGAGGAGGTAAAGTACTTCATTGGTAACTGATTGGTTATGGAAATGAAGGAGGGGGCTGAGCCCCGGGGGCGTAGTGGTTGTGTGCGGGACTGCAGCCCACAGGGTTGGCAGTTCAAATCCAGCAACAGCTCTCCAGGAGCAAGGCTGGGCCTCCTACTCCCACCAGAGGGCAGTGATACCCCCTCCCCCCAAAAAAAGAAATGAAGGAGGAGGGTGGAATCTCAAATAATTTCCTAATTCCTAGGATGCTGACAATGAACTTGTAAATCTGACGAGGCTCTCCTGGGTGATTCCACGGTGCTGGCAGAACTTGCCCTGAGACCTGGACAGAAGCCATTCCTGGAAGTGTTTCATAAATCAGTGGTTCACCAGTATGTTGTCTTTCAAAGGGACGGGTGCCCACATGACCACAACTCTGATTCATAAACAACAGTGCAGTCACGGAATCTCTCTCAAAAATACACTTCACACGTGCTAGAAAGATGTTGTCTTTAATATTTTGAAGATCCTAAAGTGCCCAATGATATTGTACTATATCGAAATAAAATCAACAAGGAAAAATATTTATGTGCAGAAGTTTTATAGTGCTCAAAAAACTTAGAGGTGCTCCCTAAGTCCATTATTTTACCCAAGTGTGTGTGTGTGTGTGTGTGTGTGACACTTTTGAACATCTAATTGATATTTCCACGTTTCCTTCTTAATCTTTCAAAAGCAACTTATCACATTGATGTGTTGTGTTAAGATAATGACTCCACCTTTACAAATATGTTTTATTTTTAATGTGCAAGTCAACACTTAATGATTAGATAAGGCCAGATTAGCTACTGGATTCTGGTTCTAAAAGGTTTATGATAGAAGCCCAGTAGCTGAGCGATCTCAGCAGCAATAGCGTGAGGGGTCCAAGAACTAGAGCCTCCTCTGAGTGACTAGGCTACTCTGAGCCAGTGCTGTATGAAGTCCCCCTCAACAAGTCCAACAACGCTGAAGAGAACGCTCCCTTTGCTGAAGAGCCCATTGGAAAGAACCTCACAGCAGCTCCTCTGAGTTCTCCTTCTTACCTCTTCTTCATATTAAGATGATTTCACCAGTAAACTGACGCTAATGAGGTGATTTATTAGGTTTTATTGGCCTTAATTTTATTACCTGCCTAATATAATCTTGGCCAAACTTCCTCTGCTTAGAGGCATGGTTATTTAGAGCTTCGGGTCTAGGCTAGCCCCACCCAGGGAGGAATTGTGTTTTCCTGGGTGCGGGCCCCACGCCAGGCCGGCAGGTTGGGACACCTGCTCCTCGCAGCCAATTTAAACGTTTTAAAGCGGCGGATGGGCGCTCTGGTGTGGAGTCGGTTATGTGTTGCGCTGCCAAGGAAAGGCCACGTCTCAAAAGCGTCAGCCACTCTGCGGGGAGAAGGATCAGGCTGTGTGCCTCATGAAGATGTGCAGTCTCAGAAACCCCAGGGAGCAGTTTCATTCTGCGCTCTCAGGTTATTGTAAGTCAAAATGGGCTGTAAGACAGGGGGTTTAAACCATTCTGTAATCTTACTTTGTGCCCCGGGTTTAAACAGAAATCATCCGGAGGAAAGAGAGTAAATCAGTAAAGAAATCAGGCAAAGGCCCAACACATGTGCCCCTATCCCTCAAGATCAGCGGTTCTTAACCTGTGGGTTGTGACCCCCTGGGGGTTGGCCAACCCTTTCACAGGGGTCGCCCGATTCATATCAGTAACAAAAGTACAGTGAGGAAGTAGCAACAAAAACAATTCTATGCTTGGGGGTCACCACAACATGAGGACCTGTATGAAAGACTTGCAGCACGAGGAAGCATGAGAACCCTTGCTCAGGAGGATCCAAATCTCGACGAGATTTTACTAGTCTTAGCGTCCCACCACCGAGCAGTGGTCAAGGCGAGCAGCCCGTCATCCTGAGAGGTGACTGGGGGTGCGCTCTGGCTAACCTCCTTCAGACAAGTGGCGTTAAGGCGACTGGGCAGTGAGACGGGGGAAGAGACCGACAGATGGGAAGTAAAGGATGTCGGGGAGTTTTCAGTGTGGAAGGGAATAGCCTTCCCTCAGCCTTCATTCTGGAATTGGCCCCATCCATAGTTACCTTTTCTGAGTGGTCTTTCTCTCTTCCCTTCTCTCCTCTCCTCATTTAATATTCCTTCTGCCCTTTGTATTTCAGAAGTCAAATTTGTCCAAAGAGCTACAAGGTCCTTTTTCGCCAACCACATATGTAGACCCTGCTTTTCGAATGCAGCCATCACTATAATCTAAATAGACTATACCTCATCGCCTTAAAAAAAATCATTTTATTGGGGACTCATACAACGCTTACCACAATCCACACATACATCCACTGTATTCAAGCACATTTGTACATGTGTTCCCATCATCATTCTCAAAATATTTGCTTTCTACTTCAGTCCTTGGTATCCTTATTCTCCCTCGCCACTACCCCCTCATAAAAACTTGATAATTTATAAATTATTATTTTGTCATAGCCTACACTGTCCAATGTCTCCCTTGACCCATTTCCCTGTTGACCATGGGGCGGGGGGGGGGGGTTATATGTAGATCCTTATAATCAGTTCCCCCTTTCTACCCTGCCTTCCCACCACCCTTCCCGTATGGCCACTCTCACCACTGGTCCTGAAGGGATCATCTGTCCTAGATCCTCCATGTTTCCAGCTCCTGTCTATACCAGTGTACATCCTCTGGTCTAGCCAGATTGGGAAGGTAGACTTGGGCTCATGATAGTGGTAGGGGGTGAGGGAGGGGAGAGAATCATTGAAGAACTACAAGAAAGTTGTATGTTCATCATTGCCACACTGTACCCTGACTGGTTCGTCTCCTCCACGGCCCTTTGCAAGGGGATATTCCTTTATCTACCGATGGGCTTTGGGTTCCCTATCTGTACTCCCCCTCATTTGCAATGAAATAATTTTTAGTTCTTTGATGTCTGATACCGGATCCCTTTGATGCCTCATGGCCACACAGGCTGGTGTGCTTCCTCCATGTGGGCTTTGTTGCTTCTGAGCTAGATGGCTGCTTGTTTACCTTCAAGCCTTGAAGACCCCAGAAGCTATAACTTTTGATAGTCTTTTAAAAGCTTCTAGAACATTCTTCCTGATATTCTTTATTTAACACATGTCATAAAACACTTTGGTATACTATACTTTCTGTCACTTATACTGCTCCTGCTCTTTCTCCACTACTCATAAAATAATAATAATAAATAATAATAGTAATAATAAAATCTGTTTTCCCTTTTCCCCTAGTGACCTGAGGTGATCTCTCACATGATTCACTATTCACTCGATCCAGAAAACCCTACAAAATCAGGCAAATCAAGAGGGTCCAATCTTCGGGTCCATTTTAAGAATGTTCAAGAATCTGTCTAGGCCCTCAAGGTACACATATCCAGAAAGCTGCCAACTATTTGAAAGGCGTCCCTTTGCAGAAGCAGTGCGTGCCCTTCCATGTTATAATGCTGGCACCATCAGGTGTGCCCAGACCAAACAGTGGGCTTAGATGCAGGGGTCGGCGGCCCCAAAAGAGTGCTGAACTTCTGCTGCGGCGCATGCTTACAAATGCAGAGTCTGAAGGGTCCGCACGTGGCTTGGCCGGTCGTGGAGCACAACCCCCACGTGGGCACAACCCCCAAGGTGCACCCCGAGACTTACAGAGCTCGTGATCAGATCCCTCCGTGAGCGCCCCCGCCACACCGCGATGATGATCCCGACTGAAAAGGTGCAAACTGTCCCTGCACCCCCAGAGGAGGTTGCCCAGAAGAAAAAGATCTCCCAGAAGAAAGTGAAGAAGCAAGAACATCGCCTCAAGAGTAAATGAAGCTTAAAATAAAATCCAATAAAAGTTAAAAAAAAGGGGGGGGGGACTTTCTCTTCTGTCTCTCTCCTCCCACTCGCCAATGCGTCTTTGATCACAGACATTCACAGGCCGCTGAAATCCATGCGGGTAGGGCCAGACCTGCAGCCCCTGTCTGAGGAACGCTGCAGGGGGAGGGGGTGGGAGGTAAGGGGAGAAGGAAGGGGGTTCACCTGTTTTCTCAAAAAACAAACGCTTAAAAAAAAAAAGTTGCTGGGAGGATACTAAGAAATGCTCGTTCCAAGTAAGAGAAATTGCTGTTACAACTGCTGTTGTAAACACTCCAATCTATAGACTACTAAATGCAATGTCCAGTGAGAACTGAGCAGCAGAGTCCAGTTGGATTTGCTGTGTGAGTTTCCCGATGTACACACTTTCACAAGCGTGACCTTTTGATCTGGACGGGCTAGCAAGAAATTATTTACGGAGATTACCTCTGGCAAACAGACTGTGTATGTGGGGGAGGATTTGCACTTCTTATTTTATATGTCACTTTGGGGGTTTGTTTTTTCTTTTTCTATTCAGTGTGTGCATTGCTTTGATTATAAACAAGTTTAAAGGGTTTTTAAATGATGTATTAACCCCCTGTCCTCCTGTGGTCATGCACGAAGGAGCTTTGGCAGTGAAATGATTGAAGGGTCAACAGTCATACAAAAGGTTGGCACCGGCACTGGCACTGGCACCGGCACAGGTTCTGGGTCAGAGTGGTACGTTGGGAGAGCCGCAGCCTAAGACAAGCCCTCACCTCACTGCTCTGTCTCCACCGCTTACAGGAGGCTGCTCTATAGCCTCTTTCTCTCGGGGTTTTTCCACTCTAGGGAGAAAGAAACCCCAAATTCTAGTGGATTTTATAGAGACCCCTTCATTAAGCCTTACACAGGACAAAGATAAGACTAAGACAGGTCATCGGGTAAGTGAGACCACCAGCATCGAACAAGAGGGGCCACCCTGGTGTCCAGAGAATTCACAGTCATGGCACTGGTGACAGAGAACACAGGAAAGAAAGGCAATCACAGCAAGATCATGACTGGGGCAGATCCATTCAGCACTGTGCAAGCAGGAAGAGGAAGGGGGCCGTGCTGGACCCCATGGCAGATAAGAAAAGCTTAGAAGGGTTGGTTCTGGGGCCCTCTGGCCTCTGCATCTTGCTGCAAGGACAGCTCATGACCATGAAGCTCTGGTAGTGTGATTTCCACTAAGAGCATGCTCTGGCAAGTCCCTGTGGACCAGACTGCACCTCCTTGGGCTGGTTAGGAGAGACTGAGTAATCCATTTACAAACTCACTCTGCCTGAAGGCAACGCTTTTTCACATTGCTGGTTAATGGTCAGAAAGAACTCAACACAGGCTGAATTGATGTTAAGATTCAAAGCGAATTTAGGGCTCTACTGTAAAAAACCTAGTCTTCTGACAGTCAAGCACTCAGAATTTAATCTCTAAGATAAAATAGATTCACCTACACAGACAGTAAAAAAAATTGTCTTTTTGCCAACTGGTTTATTATGTTGTCATTTCACTCACTGGTTCACTTACGGTTCAAATCCTTCACATAGTGACACTGTATGAGAGTAGAAACCATCGTCTTTCTCTGGTGGTAGCTTTGAACTGCTGACCTGGTAGTTAGCCATGCCATGTGTCAACCACCATGTTGGCAGTGGGCTTGGTTTTGGTTTGGCTTCAAATATTTATGAATATGAGACATGGAAGAGAAAGCAGTGGAAAATACAGACAAGGCCACTTCTCTTGCACTGCTTGTCCCACGAAGGGAAATACACAAAAAGGAATAAAACAGGGCTGAGCCCCGGTGGTGTAGTGGTTGAGTGCAGGACTGCGTCCCACTGGGTTGGCAGTTCAAATTCAGCAGCAGCTCTCCAGGAGCAAGGCTGGGCCCCCACTCCCACCAGAGAGCAGTGCTGCGCCCCCCCTCCCCCCACAAAAGGAATAAAACAGAAATGATAAAATATCGGGGTAGTCCTAAATCAAGAAAATAAAGTGTGGCATCACAATAAAGTGTGGCATTCTAAAGAAAAATATAATTTTCAAAAACACGACTTGTTGTAAGTTACCATTCAGGTGACTCCCACTCATAGCAGCACCGTGTCCTGCGGAACAGAACCCTGTCTGTACTGGGCCATTCTCGCAGCGCTTGTGCTCGGCCCTCTGTTGCAGCCATAGCCCACCATATGGAACGCCTTCCGTTTTTCGACGACCTTCTACTTTACCCAGCATGATGTGCTTCTCCAGGAAATATTCTCTCCTGGTAACACATCCCAAAGACATAAGACAAAATGCTGCTGTTGTGGCTTCTACACTTGATTTTAGCCAAAAGGCCAGGAAGCAGTGCTGTTGTGGTTTCTAAAGATCATTCTGGATGTACTTCTTCCAAGACATACTTGTTTGTTCTTTTGGCAGTTCATGGTACTTCCGATATTCTTCACCAGCATCATTGTAATAGCTAGTTTTTGTGTTACTTTGGTCTCACCTAGGGAAAGATCTGAGTGGAAGCCAGTTAGGCTGTCAGTTAGGACACAGTCAAGTCACAAGTCCTGGGGGGAGGGAGGTGCCTATTTACTTATGAGACACACCTCTCACTGGCCCCATCCCTTTCTACCTGCTCAGATTCTGCATCTGCCTCCTAAGTCCAAAGTTCCTGATAGGCTGCCAACCCTGGGAACTCTGGGCACCCTGCTGTGCGCCTGTCCATCTTATATCCACAGTCTTCTGCACCTACAGGTGTGTGATCCCTCAACAACCTGTTTCATCTGATGGCAGCTGTGTGAGTCTGGAGGGGTCTCCAGCTAGCATCTGACCCATGGACTTGAGCTGGCAGGGCTGGACGACTTCCTTGATATAAATGTCTTTGTGAAATAGAAAGTTCTTATACATACTGTGTATAAGTATCCTTAGTTTTGTTTCCTCAAAAATAAAGCTTAATGCATTTGGTACTAAGGTTGGGAGTTTGGGTTATTTAGTTGGCATGTGGCACAAGACCACTTGCAATAGCTCCAAGCTCATGGTAGCATGGGATGTGGAGAGATAAAGAAGGAGAGAGCATAGGAAGTGAACTTTTTGATTCCTGGAAGGTTTAAACTGTAGCTGACCAAGACAAGTCACTTTTAGAGTTCCTCATGGCAAAAGGCTATCTAAACAAGATGCCTGATAGAAGGCTGATTTGTTGGATTAATAATGCCAATGGCCCAGGGCAAAGTGTACATAAATGGAGTAGTCTAAATTTAAAAATTTTAAAAGATTGTGCTTAGAATTATTTGTTTAGCTACCTGTATTAGGATTATGCTGACTTTTCCAACCTAGTGCTATAATTTGAGATAGAAATGAATATTGGGAAAATGTTTAAAAAATAAACGAATATTGGAAATTATGATAAATAACATTTATATTAGCTTTTACAATAGGATTTTCTAAAAGGAAGTTAGAGATTGCCCTGAAGAAATAGGCTTTTGTTTTCAACTAATGTTTGAGGGGGTACCCCACAACAAACAAAATTGTCCTGGGCATAGCTTTTGTAGTACACATTTTTCTCCCTAGGCAAGCACCAAGCAACTCATTCTGAGTTAGTGCACACAGTGGCATGATCTGGGAAGGCTCTCTCCATTCACAGTGAAGTTTTCATAAAAGAAGTTTTGCTCAAACCTTGTTTTTTGGTGATGACCGATTTAAAAGAACAGCATGTGGCTGTGAAATTGTCTCCTGATAGGAAAAAAATGCCACAGAAACTGTTGTGGTGTTGAACACAGGTTACAAGGACAACACAATGGGAAAAAGTCAAGTGTACGAGTGACTTTCTTGGATGAAAAAGGGTGAAGTGTCAGTTGATGACAAACCTCATTCTGGATGTCTGTAAGCTTCTTAAATGAACGAAAATGTCAACTTGTAGTACATTTAGAGTTCATTCCACCAGGTCAGACTATGAATTGAGATTTCTATTTAGAGGTTCTGAAAAGATGCATAACAGTGTGCGACCAAAAAGTCCTACTTTGTGGCAAACAGAGGACTGATTTTGTCACCAAGACAATGCACCTGCTCACACAGTCATCTCCGTGTCTCAGTTTTTGGCAAAAAAAACAGCATGCCTCTCTTGCCCTCTGCACCTTACTCACCTGACCTCGCTCTCTGTGACTTCTTTTTGTTTCTAAAAATGCAGAGGGGCATAAAAGGACAGTGAGTTGATGACGTAGAAGAGGTGAAGGAAAAAACGAGGGAGGTGCTGCCAGTCACCCAAGTAGATGGGCTTGAAAATGTTTCCAAGAATCACAGATTTGACAAAAGTATTAAGTATAATGGAGAGTAGTTTGAAGACGATAAGTTTATTTTGTAAGAAAATTTAAATACATAGCTTTGGGAGGGGATGTGTTTTTTGGGGGGTACCCCCTTGTATAGAGTAAGACGATGGCCTTATCCAAAACCTTGAGGGGTTTGGTACATTTGGGTTTGAAAAGACCCTCCTTGGAGTGGTGAGAGACTGAATAATGAAAGAAAAATAAATAATGATTACTGGATTTTTGAAAAAGAAGGTATGCAAACTGTTGCTAGTGAGTATGCCTAGACTGGAAGTCTGTCCCATCAGGGAACACCTCTTCTAGGACTTCAAGTTAAACAGAGACTGTGAGCCACCTCATATGCTCCCAAAGTGACCACTTGGGTTCACTTCTTGGAAATGCCTCAATGAAGAGATGGATTTGGCCCCTGGCAATCATTGATCTAGTTCATGGAGACAAGAGAGAAACAAGGAAAGTCTGGCTGGCCTGGCTAATGTTGATGAAAATATGTAAAGGTGCCAGAAGGTAACAAGTACAGGAAGATTTGTGTGTGAATCCCTGAACTTGTTGCTGGTATTGTTTGCTATAGCATATAATGGCGATAACTGAGGTGACCAGAACCCGAATGAATGAACAGAGAACATGTTGACCCTGTGAGCTGGTGTACATTGCTGCAGTCTTGATGGGTAGTTTTCTATAGACTGGACTTTTCTTATGGGTTCAGATACTCAAAGCTCCAATTGGAATGAAGATTCTTCACATCAAAGAACATGCTTATCTCCCCCACGGCAATGAGTTGATAGGCATGAGAAATTTAGAAATTGGATGTCCAAAAGTTTTGAAGAAAAAAAAAGTTTTGAAGATAAAGGAATGAAGTCGTTGGCTCATCAATTTTTAGGGATATCATTGGTCTCGAGCAGAACAAAAGAGGACCCACATTGACTAGTGTTCTCTTTTCCTAATGGGTCTAAGGAAGACACTTAGGTGGGGGCTGTTGGCACAATTATAAAATTCAGGTGTAGGGGATTGCTAACAAAACTGCAATTGTTAGGCATCAACAATTTTGTGCTTTTCACTTATAAAATATAAGATGTAAATGGGGCTAGTGTGTTTTTTAGTTATTTACATTTTAACTGTATCTTGTGAGATCAAATATGATTTTATTATTGTCTACATTTGGAGATAATGTATAAAGAGTTATGTATCATGTGATACCCAGCTAAACTTTTATCACCAAAGCCATATATTCCAACTACTGCACCTTCCTCTTTTTCCCAACTTTTGAATTCTAGTATATATGCTGCCAAAGTGAGCACAACTTTCTAATCACTAGAAATTATCAGTGTATCTTGATTACATGGTTGATTAATTTCAGACTAAAGAAGTTGGTAGAAGTCTTTGATTTCTTTATCACTGGCTTTAGTATTTGGCTCATACATTTGAATAATAGTTGTATCAACTGGTATTCCTTATAGGTATGTAGATGTTATTGTATCATAGATAGCATTGTACTTCAAGACAGCACTTGAAATGTCCATTTTGACAATGAATGCAATACCATTCCTCTTGAATTTGTCTTTCTTGATATTCTGGGAACTTTCCTCTCCTTCCTATTCAGACACCCAGAGAGTTGGAGGAACCACGTGGAAACTTTCACCAGTGCTGTGAAGCCTCCACCACCATTGGACCCACAAGACTTTTCACCCACCAGTGTGTGATCTTCCTACACTTGACACCATTGCATGTGCCGTGTGAGTCTGAAGAGGAATTTATAGATTAGTATCTGACATATAGGCTGATATCAGATGCATGGACTTGATCTGGACTTGGCTGGGATGTTTTCTCAATATACAATTGCTCTTTGATGTAAATATCTTTTTTTAAAATCATTTTATTGGGAGCTTTTACAATTCTTAGCACAATCCATACATCCATCATGTCAAGCACATTTGTACATTTGTTGCCATTTTCAAAACATTTTGTTTCTATGTGAGCCTTGGTATCAGATGCTCATTTTCCCCCCCTCAAAGTTCTCTCCCATACATATATGCATGCTCTTGAATTGGTTTCTCTGGTCAGTCCAGCCTAACACAAGGAGGCAACTTTCCCCCAGTTGTACATTGAGTACCATGATAATAATAACAATTCATCAGGTTGCCTATGGCTGATAATCAAAAGTGAACTCCCACTTCCTTCTTCCTAGTCTGGTCTTAGTTGGACATTCTCCTAAGCCTATTGACCAAGGATGATTCTGCTGGTGTTTGAAACACTGATGACATAGCTCCAGTATTATGGCATCATGTAAGCTACCACGGCATGACAAACTGGCAGGCATGTGTCATTTCCCCAATGCTGCTCATAAATCTTACACCTGTAAAAAGTTGAATCGACTAAATTTTTGTGATATAAATGCAATGAAAACCCCAAAAACAGTATCTGTTGAGGCTATTTTACATATAAATGAACACCTAACATTTGAGTCCTGGGTTTGGAAATGTAAAGTCACACTTTTATGAGATAGTCCAGTTAATTAGTCTAATCATTTTATTCAGTAGTTTTGATCTACCTCCTGATTCACTGAATAGTGTCTGGGGTCTTAAAAGCTTGCAAGCAGCCTGCCATCCAAAGCACAACAGTTTCTATTTGCCTAGAGCTACCGAGGATGAAGGAGAGTCAGGACTGAAAAAATGGGAAGGAATGGATGAATAGCCAATGGCCTCCATGATCCACCGCCTCCTTAATCACGAAACCAGAAAAACCAGATGGTATCTGGCTGTTAGCTCGAAATAATGTGATAACAGTTCCTATAAAAGAATTCTGATCAAAAGGTAGGAAACGTAAAACTCCATTTCAAATTCTCACGAATCTAATCTTTTCTGGAGCAAGGGAGGTTGGATGAATTCACTAGGCTGAGAAAACTTCAAACCTGAAATTAAAAATACATAACTTGAAGCATTGTGAGATTTGCTTTTTTAAACTAAAAACGTAGTTTAGCTTAATTAGTAAAGAATGCCTAAAACACACACACACATCTATAAGAGAGCAAATTGACAACAGTAAGGAGAGATTCAATAGGAACCTCGGAGGCCAATGAATCTGTGTGAAGAGAGGAAGTAGGCTCAGAAAGGGCAGGGGAGGTTGGTTGTTCAGCTGGAAGAACATCATCAATATCACTGAACTGTACTCAGAGAAATCGTTCAATTGGTATAGGACATAATCCACAATAATTTAACAGATTATTTTTTAAAATCTACTCAAAATGAATCAGAGACCTTAATGTAAACTAAAAGCTATACACATTTAGAAGGAGGATGGGGAGGGGGGAAACAGAAGAAAAATTTTGTGCAGTAGACAACACATTCTTCGATACAATCTCCAAACATAACCTATGTAATACAGGGTTGATTAATTGAACTCCATCAGCATTTTAAAGTTTTGTGCTTTCAGAAGCATCAGTAGGAAAGTAAACAGACAAGCCAGAGACCACAGCAAATACAGATCCTACAAATCCCAAGTATGCGAAAAACTCTCATATTTCAAGAATGAAAAGAAAAAGCAATCTAATTAAAACCAATCTAATTAAAATAACTTGAGTGCACATGTCACCAAAGAAGTCATGCAAATGATAATGAGCACTGAAAAAAGACAGTCAACATCAATGGTAGACCGTCCAAATTAAAAACACAATGAATGGCTGAGCCCGGTGGTGTAGTGGTTGTGTGCGGGACTGCGGCCCACAGAATTGGTGGTTCAAATCCAGCAGGGGATCTCCAGGAGCAAGGCTGGACCTCCTACTCCCACCAGGGCAGTGATGCCACAAACAACAACAACAACAACAACAAACAATGAAATATCAGTTCCGATCCATGGGCATGGCTATAAAATAAAGACAGGTATGTAGGCCAAGGTGTTGAAAGATATAGGCATTAACATTGTTGTGACTTTATATGTTGCTGCTAGAATTGTAAAATGGTATTGTCATTTAGGAAAACAAACTACAGTCTTTAAACCATCAACCATAAATCTACCACTTAATCTAATAATTTGTGGTATTAATAACTGTGCATTTTTAACCCAGTGATCTTAAAAAGTTGTATCCACATAAAGACATACATATAAATGTGCATCATTGCGTTCTTCATCATAAACCAATAGGTGAGACCAATATGAACCTCCATCAGTTGATATATAGATTTTTAAATGGGGTATAGCCATACCCACCCCACTGTCACTGCGTCTATAAGACTCTATTAAGACTATCCAGGGGGTTTCTAATGCTGTAATCTTTCCAAAAGCAAATCATCACATCTTTTGTGTAGAGCGGTAATTGGTTGGAATCCGGAATTTTGAGTCACTCTGCCATCCAGGCTCCTTTAGCATATCCATCCAATGGAATAATAATTTAGCAATGAAAAGGTGCTTTCCTGGGCAGTGGTTCCGCATTGGGCTGCAATCTGAAATGTCGGCAGTTCAAAACCACCAGCCGAGCGGGTTACAGACTCGGAAACTCGTAGGGGCGCTTCCACCCGCGTCTACTCCCAGGTCCCTGAGTCAGCGACTCCAGCAACGAAACACGGAGACTCGCTCCCAAGTGGATGAACCTCAGACACTTCATATGAAGTAAGAGAAGTCAGAGACAAACGATTCCACAGTGTGTGATTGCATTTATATGAAAAGTTCAGAAAAAGCGAGTCTTTAGATGGAAATAGATTCCCTCCTGGGGCGGGAAGGAAAAAACGTAAGTTAACCGTAAATCGACAAGAACCAGCCTACTGGGCCGATGGCAAAGCGCTAAACCTGAACTAGGCATGGTTGCACAATTTGGTAAATGAATCAACTATCTTGAAATTTTATACTTCAAACTCAAAAATATCCATAACAATGTCATCGGGATGGCTCAGCACGATATCACGGTGCATTTTGCGCTTTTAAAACTAGCTTCATCACACAAGAGCAAATTAAAACCAAAAAGTTCGTTTTGTGTGTGTGGGTGTGTGTGTGTGTGTGTAATTCTGGTGCTTACTGCAGACCCCTCGCCTGCCTTTTAAAGAGCTTACTAAATAGATCCCAGTGAGAATTTAAAGATTTAGTGCTGTAAATTTTCATCCGCTCATTCGCCTGAGCAGATAAAAAGAAGAAATCTTCCATTTTCATTCCAAACCATAATTACTTCTTCATTAAAAAAAAAAAAACATGTTATTGTGTTTTGGGTGAAAGTTCACCTATCAGCTAGGATCCCATGAAACCATGTCAATACATATTGTTCAATGTCCAAACATAACTTCCTGAGGGAAGTGGAAGGCAAAAATAAAGGCCTAGAGCATGAACAAATATCTTTGCAGGGGCTTCATTTCCCCGAGGGACTCCCACCCCTGATGGCGGACTGCTCTTCTCTTCGTCTCCTCTTTGTTTTTATTTTCTCTGCCACGGCCCCTGGCGCCCACCGCACTGGCCCTTCCTGGCTTGCTCGAGGCTCTGCTGCCCTGCCCAGCCCTGCCCATCTCCTCTCTGCCCAGTGTCCATCTTCATGGCTCTCTTGTCCTTCCTGCTGAAAGCAGACAGAGAGATAACGATTCCCATTAATTCCCTCAGGAATCCTGTGTGATTCTCCTGGAAAGGAGAAGGAGCTGGAATGTGACTCCAGCACATTCCAGTTCTCCCCGACCCTGGGAGGGAAGAATGAGCCTTGCACAATTAGGGGGAGTGTTTTATGGCCTGTTATTGTTGCTCTTACATTGTCAGACTTTTCAAAGAGGCAGAGGGTTAATTATTTACAAAATTGCCATGAAACTTTCACTAATATACTTTCACACCTGGGGCAGGGAAGGAGGCGGGGACAGGCAGGGAGGTGTTCGGTAAGGCAAGCGCTTTAAGAAATTAGTCATAAAATCAAAATCAAATCCTCTTCCATTTCAATCCACAGGTCTCTCAAACATTCCAAGACAGCAAGAAAGAAAGGTCTTGTGTGAATAGGAGCTGGCAGAATGTGTAAAAGGGTACTTAATTATTTTGATGGTCCTTTTAAGTTACAGAGAGATGTAAATGAGGAATATATTTAGTCTGATTTCTTTTTCTTTACAGCCTATGTAAAATTTTTCCTGAATAATCTTCTTCCCCCCTCCACCCTACCCCTCACTCCCAGAGGCTTCTTTGAAAGGAACATTCCTTTCCAATAGGAAAGTGATTCTAATCATTGGTATTTATTTACATGGAAACCTAAGTGACTCAACAGTATTAATTGTCTGAAATATAACTAGAAGAAAAGTAAACTTCAGGAAGGAAATCTAGCATGACAACAATTTCGCCCTATTACAATTCTTTCAAAATCTGTTTTAAAATGGATTTAATTAATCTCTAAATAACTTTTTATTTAAGTTAGCTACTCATCTTTTTCTTTTTCCAAAGTTTTTTTTTTGTTTTTTTTTAACCAGTGTTTTCTAACACCTATTTGTTTTACTTTAAACCAATAGTGTTGATTCAGTTAACAGTTAATAGGGGTCCACTCAAGCAGAACACCAGCAGAAAGCCAGAGTTCCAGTCACCACTCCCTGGCAAATGGCTGCAAAACTTGAACCCACAGCCGGCACGTCGGGACCTTCTGAGGAACATCTGATTTTTCACCAGGCTGATGGCTCTCCCCACCTCCTCCAGGCATCATGAAATTCACACACACACCCCCTAGATTCTCACCGCTTCCTGCCCAACGGAAATATACCCATTTCCTCCCGACCCTCCCAGTTTAGATTCTTCTCCGTTCTGAAACAATTCCAATTATCCTTCCCCTTCTTCTCGAACAAGGTCAGCCAGTGTCTTGTGATTTCATCTTTGAAATCTTTTTTCTCCCCCCTCTGTGCATCCTTGCTCCCTGCCTCACTCTCTCCCACCATCCCACTGCTGGTTCCCACGAACAACTGTGGCTGCTGCTCAAGACGTGACCGGTCCCCAGCCTCTGCCACTTCAACGCTCTGTGACCACATCGCAAGAACCGCTTTGACCCGTTCACTCCTCACCTTAAATTTCCTCATGGAGTTTCGATTGTCTGGTGAACAGGCAGACCGTCTTTGCCGGATGTACACGGCCCTCCCAGGCTCTGGTCCCCAAATTAAACTCATTCCCCTCAAGTCCATTCTGACCCCTAGTGCCTGCAGGGCAAGATAGCCTATCCTACCTGAGACTGTCACTCTTGGTGGAGCATGGCTCTGAAACTGCTGATCTTGTGAGTGACAGTCCAACGAGTGACCACTGTACCACTGTGATTTCCAGTCTTGGAAACCCTTTGGAACAGCTCGGTCCTACTGGATTACTTTGAGCAGATTCGTGAAGGGGACACCTAGAACAAAACAGACTCTGGGCACCTGCTGCTCTGTGCCAGGTTTATGCGACAGAGCCGTCCTAGAGCGGGGCTCGGAGAGTGTCAATCTTTACAGGGACAGGCACCCTCATCTTTCTCCGTAGATCATTGATTTGAGCTGGAGATTTGAACGGTTGACCTTCTGGCTAGCAACCAAGGTCTAGCCCACAACACCAGCAGGGCTCTTTAAGGTAAGAAAGGGCATACACACACACACAGAGTGAGAGAGGTTACAGTTGGCGATGTTCCCACTAATGGCACCCCAGATATTACCAGAGCAAAGTGCTACTTAGACTTTTCAATACTTAATTTTTCAAAAGTCAATCACCAGGATTTTCTTTCACGGCGTTCTTTTGGTTGACAGCTGAGCACATTAGCTATCTTTGGAAAGGAGGGTGAGGAAAATTAAAAGTGCCAACAGCACTGATCTGAAACCACCAAAACCTCTCAGAACCTCCGATGACCGTGCAGAGGCCCCAGTGAGTGAATACTGGATGTGCCTTGGGAGTTCAGGGAGGTGTTGGAACAACAGTCCATAGGTCATAGCTGAAGTTATGGGGGCTATTAAGACGCTTAAAGTGATTAAAGAAAAGAAATTAAAAAGAGAGAGAGAGCCAGGAAGAATAAAAAGAATCTATTATCAAAGTAGTAGAAGAAATAAAACCCAGTAATCTCACAGGCAAGGAGTCCCGATGGTGTAGTGGGTTATCTGTTGGGCTGCTAACCACAAGGTCAGTGGTTCAAACCAACCATTCTAGGGAAAAAGATGAGATTTTCTGCTCATGTAAAGATTTACAGCCACAAAACCCAAAGGGCAGTTCTACTCTGCCCTATGGGGACAGTCAGAATTGATGAGCCGGTACAGGGTTTGGTGTGGAACCTCAAATCCATGGAAAATGAACAGAAAACTGGGTAATCGGGTCCAAAGTGCAGCTCCTTAGACCCAACCCCAGAAACTCAGATTCTGTCTGTTTGATCTGGGAATGCAGACACTCACAATTAATTCTAACATTCTTATACTGGATGGGTCTCCATTATAATGTAGATCACTCGTTAAAAAAAAAATAAGTGAAACTCTTAAAAAACAAAATGCTCCATTAACTTGAAAAACAAGACACTCTCTTCCTTTGCCAAAGACCTACCTACAATACAAAAATATAACAAAGCGCTTGTTAATTTATGTAACTTGGGCTGAGCCCCGGTGGTGTAGTGGTTGTGCGCGGGACTGTGGCCCACTGGGATGGAGGTTCAATTCCCGCTCACAGGAGCAAAGGCTGGGCCTCCTACTCCCACCACCAGGGCAGTGATGCCTAATAAAAAAAAAAATTAATGTAACTTATCAGAATAACTTCAATGTACTCCTTCCTAGCCGCACCTATGGCACTCTACACTAAGGTGACCAGACAGCCTGCTTTTTAACAATTTAACAATGTCCTGCAGTGTTTTTAAAATTAAAAAATATATATTACAATATTATTTTTGTGTTCTATGAAGATTTTTGTTGCTCTATACGGACCAAATTTTTTATC
This sequence comes from Nesogale talazaci, assembly GCA_004026705.1. Taxonomy (NCBI): domain Eukaryota; kingdom Metazoa; phylum Chordata; class Mammalia; order Afrosoricida; family Tenrecidae; genus Nesogale; species Nesogale talazaci. The sequence continues at coordinate 25,742 of PVJH01006598.1, forward strand.
AAGGACACACCCCACCCACCCCTACCCCACCCCCCAGTCAGTGGTGTCCCACTTAAAATCTGGTCACTTTACACTTGTTTGATTTGGGTGGGAGTGGAGAATAGCCATCTTCTTTGTCCAATTCAGAAGTTTAACCAACACCAGAACAGGTGTAAAACAGTATTATCGAGCCAGCTATCTTCACACTTGTGGACGTAAAGTCTGAGAGGGTAAAAGGGCATCAGAGAATTGAGGTAAAAATGTAATTCATCCAGAGCGCTGTTGTTGTTGTTGCCTAACTGCCAGTGGGTTGACTCCGAATGCAGTGACAACTCGTTCACACCTTCCTCGAAGAAATACTTATTATACCTATTACGCATTACAGTGAATAAAAGGAAATTCCTTTCCTTAAAGGGTTTACATCCCAATACAACCGAAGAAGTCGCCTAAACCTTTACTGGAGGCACCCTGTGTGTTGCTCGTGGATGAAGGTGCGTCGTGAGGAGGACCTGCCTCTGGCAGTGTTCACAGTCAACTGTTCCCAGCACACTCCCTGAGCACATGCACCAGGCACTCTGCCAGGTTCTGTAGGTGTGAAGATGGATAGGGGCTGGCCCAGATGTCGTGGGCCTTCCAATTTGGAAATAGCGGTGGACGGTTAAACACCGGTTTCTAGTCCAAGACAAAGATAGACACAGAGTGGTTTTGGAGCCTGAGAGGAGAGGCTAGAAGAGTCCATTGGCATGAGACTTTGAATGCCACTCAGGGACGTGGGCTTGCCACAGGAGACTGTGCAGCCTCTGGAAGTCTTTGAGGGAACTTGTGTCCTGGAAAATCAGCAGGAGAAAGGCATTAGATCTCACAAACCTACGCCAGGATCGTGGCAGAGAAGACGAAATGAGGAGTTCAACTCAAGACTTTCAGAGGTGAAATGCAAAGATACCCAAGAGAAAGAACAGGAGTGGAAAGGGGACGAGAGAATCAGAGGGAAGGCTGACTGTCGGGGGCAGTCAGCACAAGGCTCTGAAAAACAAGTAGGCACTAGAAGAAGAGACGTTGGTTTGAAGCATGGGGGTGGTGGAAATATCGACCTGTTCTACTTGGCTAACCACAAAAGCTTCTGAGAGAAATACGGCAGGAGCTCAGAAGACATGGAAGCTGGGTGTGGAGACCCTTGAAATTCTCGGGGAAATATGTCCCCAAGACGTAGCTTTAAAAGGAGGAAGAGCTCACAGACCATCCGGCTGATTCTGACGCAGGGGCTTCTAGGACAGAGGAGATCCAGCTACCTCCGTGGGTTTCTGAGGCTCTGAATGGTTTTCCAAAGCAGACAGCCTCGTCTTGTTCCCATGGGTCGGCTCATGGTTACACACTGCCCAGCTTGCAGTTTGTGGCCCAACGCATGCCCCACTAGGCCACTGGGGCTTCTGGAAAGGTCGCCGGGGCAAAAGAAGTCCATCGAAGAAGAAATGAGAAAGGATCTGTCACCAAGGGAAAATAGGATGGTGTCGGTGGAGCCAGGAAGGTCTGTTTCCAGGAAAAAATAAGAGGTCGGCAATATAACGATGGTTCCCATCTCCATTGAGACAATTTTGCTTAGGATGCAAACGCCGTTCCTGTGCTGCTCGTATTCTCATCTTTCTCTTCCAGCCAGCGCTCCCCTCCAAATCCCAGCGGAATTCAAGGACCCATCCAGCCGAAGAAGCTTTAGTAGTTGAAAGGTGAAGCATTTAGCTGCTCACCGAAGGCTGCTGGTTCAAACTCACCCAGCCAGTCTATAGAACAGACGTGGCAGTCTAATCTAGGGAGGATCAAAACAAACAAACAAAAAATTCTAGTCATTCAATGGATCCCAGTTCACAGTAACCCTGTAGGACAACGCAGAATTGGCTCCGTAGAGTTTCTGGGGCTGTAACCTTTACAGGGGGGAGGGGAGGCCTGGTGGCGTAGTGAGTCATGTGCTGGGCTGCTCACTATAGGTCAGTAGTTCCAAACCACCAGCTTGCAAAGTCAGCAGTTCAAAACCACCAGGGAGAAAGCCGAGGCTCTCACACTTGGAGCCTAGAAAACCTACAGAGGCCTCTAGGGCCACAGGGAGTCCTGGATGTCTCTGTGGCAGTGAGTTTGGTTCTGGAAACTTTACAGGAGTTTCTTGCCAGCTCTTTCTTCCGGTGCACGGCTGATGGATTTGAAACAACATTTCCGTTCATGGCTCAGCACTGAACCACCACAGGACCAGGACTCCTTCCGATAAAGATTACAGCCTAGAAAGCCCTGTGGGGCGGTTCTTTGTCACATGGTACCTAACAAACACTTAAGCAAACATCCATCCACACAACATATATATGCTGCAAATATACTCTTGGCGATAACAGAATACAGAAACCCTTAGTACCTTGCTAATCACAAGGTCAGATGTTCAATCCTCCAGTTCCTCCCTGGGAAAAAGATGAGGCCATCTGCTCCTTGTGAAGGCGTACAGCCGGGGAAACCTTCTGTCTGAGCTGCTGTGAATAGGAATCAACTCGACAGCAGTGAGTTTGGTCTCTGGTAATAGTAGAGCAAGCAGGAGATAAAGTTATGAAAACTCCTTAGACATAACCAAAACGCGTGAGAGGATGAGCTGCTGGACCTGGGGGCTCAGGACCACAGTCTCGGGGGACATCGAGGTCACTTGGCAAAACACACGCAGGACAGACACAAAGAGGGTGCTCTGCATGCGGGATCTTCAACAGCTGTGAGTGGTCCTTCTCAGGTGCAACTGCTGGTCGCTCCACTCCAAAGACAGGTGAAGAGAAGGAAAGACACATGGAAACAATTACCCTAGTCTTCAGACCATAAGACACACCTGGTCACAAGACACACCCAGTTTTTAGAGCAGGAAAACAAGAAAAAAATAGTCTGAACCAAACAGTACCAGTATACTAAAATGTTCTTGGGGACCACACCTTTGGACCATAAGACGCACATTCCCCCCCCCCTCCTTGGGGGAGGAAAAAGTGCACTTGATGGTCCCCAAAAGACGGTCGTCCAAAGGACTCATGTATCATGCAAACCTTGACTGCCATTAGCCTGTGGAACAAAACTCAAACTCATAAAAGAGACTTTCTACTTTCCTAACTACCTATCTGTTCTTAGACTTCCTTGTCTTATGGACCTGTGGAGACAATGGTCCTTGAACATCCGCCAAACCGAATTCACTGCCATCAACTTGATTCTAATTCAGACTGACCCGATGGGGCAGTGCATGCCCACTCCCGGAGGTGTTCTGAGGCCGTCAATCTATTGGAGTGGAAAATGTCACCTTTCCCCCTTCGCAGCCCAGGACATCACCAGAGCTCCCTGCCAAAGGACAGACACGTCTATAAAAACTCAGAACACTGTCATCAAGTCGATCGTCACTCATAGAGACACTGAAGGACAGGGTCGGACTGCCTCTGGGAGCAGCTGGTGCTTTTGAATGAGTGACTTGAGCTTTGCAGCCCACCACGATGTCATGGGGTCTCCCTTAGACAAATGTATAAGGGAAATAATAGCGCCAAGGAGATCTTTCTTAAAATCAAGTGACCAGATTTTAAGCGGGACACTGAGGGCGTGGGGGTTCTTGATTAAAAATTTGGTCTATATGGAGCAACAAAAATTTTCATAGAATGCAAAAATTGTATTGTAATACATTTATTTTCATTTTAAAACGCTGCAGGATGTGGTTAAATTGTTAAAAAGCGGGACATCGGGCCACCTTACCTTAAAACCATCCATCATAGAAGGCCAAAATAGCAGCATTTGCATAGGGATGAAACTCAGGAGGTTGGGGGAGATGGGAAAGATGGAAATAGCAGAGACAGGAGAGAAGTGTGCAATGACATTGCGGGCTATCCATGGACAAAGCAAAATAGTCATGAATCACTGAATGGAGAAACCATTTGTTCTATAACTTTCACCCAAATGACTGAAAAAAAAAATTGTAATGCCAAAATTTCCATTCATTGTGCCAGGTACTTTGTAGGGGAGATCCTGTTGCACACGCTAGCCGTTGTTCTGCCCTCCAACCCAGAGACTGACAGACTCGAGGCATTCCAGCCAGGGTACTGGCGCTGTGGGAATACACGAGAGGGAGGCTCATCTTAGTGGAGACATTTTAGTGAAGAAACAAAATGATGAGTTAAACAACAAAAGGGTGTGTATGGGAAGAGTTGCTAAGCCTCAAGGGGAGGGAAGGTCTTTGTTTTCAAAGGACTGGAGGCCAGGAGAGGAATGAGGTCAGGTGAGGAGGACAAGGACAGAGGACATGAGAAGATGCAGGGGAGTTAGGAAAACTCATTCCTAGGATCATCCTTCATTCTTACAGTGAACCCTCCTCTGTTTCTTCCTATCTGCACTATGTCTCAAGTGCTCCATTTTGAATGAACTCATCTTTGTCATAATCCTGGGAGGGAAGTACTATAAGCATTAAACTCCCTGTCCATCTGACAGCATTAGCGATTCGCGTTTTTCCCTGGACACAGGTCTGCAGGACATCCCCATGGGCCTCGTACTCCACAGAGGAAAACAGAAGTTGACAAGCACCCCGCCTCCCACCCCCACCCCACTTTCTCGTCCTCTTATCTTTATTTCAACTCCTGGCAGTCAACCATCACGTATTCACCACCTAGAGACCCGAGGAGCTGGCTTGGTCTACCCTCTTCCCATTCTCTCCCTTCTCTAACCACTCACTGTTGTTGCTGAGCCCCAGAGGCCCATGTGATTCACAGCAAGTCTTCTGGGACAGGGTGGAGCTGCCCCAAGGTTCCATCTTGACTGAACTCCCTGCCGTGGAGTCACTGCCGACTCACAGTGACACCCTGCGGGCTTTCAAGACTGTCACTTTACAAGGAGGACAAAGCCCAGTCGTTCTCCCTCAGAGGCGCGAATGGTTTCCAACTGCTGACTGTGCAGTTCATAGCCCACCGGTGTGCCACCAGTGCTCCTTATCTGCATACAAGGAGCCCTGAGAGTGCACTTATCTGCATACAAGGAGCCCTGAGAGTGCACTGGTTCAAGTTCTCCGCTGCTAACCAATAGCTGGCACTTCATAACTCACCCGTGGCTCCATGAGAGAATGGCCATTGAGTTTGTTTCTGTGAAGATTTACTGCCCTGGGAGCAGTTGGACTCTACTACAGAGCTGCTCTGAGCTGCAATGGACCAGGCCACCCTGTGTGCGTGTGTTCCATCTTTCTCCCACGGAGTGACTGCTGGGTTCAGAAACCCAACCTTTCAGTTAGCAGCCAATCACGTAACCACTGGGCCCCCAGGGTTTCTGAGCCAGGCACCCAACCTTGCCTCTGCACGGCCTTGTCTGCCTCTCCAGTCCTCTGGCCACGCGACCTTCAGTATTGCTGACTTTCCTCCAGTGCCCAGTCTTGTCTCCTGAGTGGCATGACCGCCCCTCTAGGCTCTGACTCAGCTCCTGGAATGGGGGTGGTGGGTGGCGGTGGTGGTGGTACGGGGAGCCATGTTCCCCTTTCATCTCCCGGCCAACTACCTAATCCAGTGCCTGGAACAAGAAGGCCACAACCCAAGTGCTACTAAATGTGGACTGTCTGGTTGGGCCACTTTCTCATCTACTCAGGGCCCCCCTCCCCCTTTCATTTAGCTTCACAATCCTGCATCGGTTATAATGCCAAGGTTTTTCCCTTGACATGGCCAAAGGTCTAAATTAGTTTCATTCATTTGATGGGTATAGGTTCAACTTCTCTAAGCCTGTCCTTGCTAGACGTTGTAACAAGCATCCAGTCCGCCTTCAAAGTAGCCTTAATTTGCCACAGGATGGTAATTATCTGCCTGTACCTCTGTCTTCACCTCCAGACCAAAGTACCCCCAAGCTGAGGCATTTTTATCCTCTTTATACCTAAAACCCAATGAGATGCCAGTAGGCCCTGGGCAGTATAATGGTTAAGGACTTGAACTATTAACTAAGGCACTAACCTCTGACTACTAATGAAACTGGCGGGATGAGCACGCAGAAGTAAGACCTGGCAACCTGTTTCTGAAAGGCCATGGTCTTGAACACCATCTGGAGCTATCCTGCCCTGCACCTAGGGGGCCACCTTGAGTCGGCATGAACTCCACAGTAACTAACAACAGCAGAGAGATATCCAAGGGAGAGAAAGGAATTTTTGTTTCTTTCAGTTTAATGTCCAAGCTCTAATGTCATTGATAAAAGACAATCATTACATTGTCACACATAATAAAAAATAAAGGTCTGCTGTGTGCGTATAGTGGGTCAAGGACCCTGAAAAATGTTTTGCACATCTTACCTCATATATTCCTCCAAGCCAGTGAAGTAAGTATTATCTCCATGCTTTAAATGGGGAAACCGAGACTTGAGGAGATGGAGTGACTTGTCTTGGGATGCTCTCTCATAAGGCACTAGGACACACACCATCCATTCCTTAGGTTCAACTCTTAGTCTTTATTCTTAGATCTTCATCTAGTCATGAGCAGAAACGCCCTAACCCTACTAAACTGTCCATATGTCCATGGACCTTCCTGGGGTGCAGCTTGCTTATTTGGAAAGAAAGCATGCTAACTCATCAGAATTGCTGTTTCCCTCAGAAATCAGGACAGAAAATTCAGACTCTGGGATGAGGTTGTTAAGGAGGGGCCTCGGTATACATGACAGCTGGGCAGTCAAGGACATAACGAGGCAGCTTTTCCGTCAAAAAGTTCATGAACAAACGGAAAGGAAAAAGGTAATAGGATTTTCCCAAGAACTCGCTGAAGTCCTAACTGAGACATTTTTTCCAAAGCAGAGCAGAATTTCTTCTTGCTTTCAAGTAGATTGTTTTTGAAGCACTTAAATTCCACTGTTTTTTTTTTTTTTTTAAACAAAACAACAAAACAACATCCAGAAAACCCCTTTTGTTTTGGGAACTCCTCAAGACAGTTCTCTCCCATTAAAGGGAAAAAATCCTTCCCTCCCACATCCGTCCCCCACCGCCAAGACAAGACAGAGATAAACCAAGAGCCCAAACCACCAGTTGATTGCAGAACAATGGACGACTTTTGAATTCTCTGGGGTCACCTGTGGACTCCAGGTTTTGAAGAACCTCCCTGGGGGGCAGTTTCCTTCTCTCCCTCTCCCCCACCCTTATTTATCTATGTTAAGGTACTTCAGAGAGCATTTGCAGGCCTCGTGACCCTCCTCTGTTTGACCTGAACCCCGCCCTCCCCACCCACAACACCCTGGAGGAGTCCCTTCTGGGCTGTCACCCTACACTCAGAGGACAAAAGCAGGCAGGGCAGGAAGACTCCTACTTGCTTCCAAGAAGTCCCTGCCCTTCTGGCTCCCATTCTTTTGCAATTGAGAAATGGGCCCCTCCCCCTGCCGCTGCCTTTGCTCCCCTGCGTCCTTCCGGCCTAACCACTGGGCTCCATTCTGGATCATTGAGAACCACAGTACACCTTGAGGTTACCTTCCCAGACACGACACTCAATATAATGGAAAGAAATGTCCGTGGACTAAAAGGCCAGTGTTTTCCAAAGACAAGCATCAGTAACTTTGTTAATGATTCACTTGAATACGAATAGCCTGTTGCCATGGCGTCATTCTGACTCATGGCAACCCTGCAGTGCTATAGCCTAGAACCCATGCACAGGGCTTTCTTGGCTGTCATCTGACAGCTGTAGATCACCAGGACTTTCTTCTACACCGCTCCTGGATGGATTTAAACTGCCACGCTTTCGGTTTGCTCTTGGTAGGTTTGGTGCCTTCGAGGTGGCTTCAACTCACAGTGGCTGCCCATGTCGGCCCCATCTTCCCCACTGCTTTCATGTTTGAGCTCATTCGCAGTGTAAACTCATCTTGTCCAGGGTCTGCTTTTCCTGCTCCCTCTCTAACTGGCCAAGCGTGGTGCCCTTTTTCAGGGACTGGTCGATTCCTGACAACACGTCTACAGGCTGTGGGAAGAAGTCTCACCATGCTTGCTTCTAAGGAGCATGCTGGCTGGAGATCTTCCAAGACAGATTTGCTTGTTCTCTGGGTAGTTTTGGGGACCTCCAATATTCTCCACCAGTGCCGTATAATCCAAATGCATCGATTCTTCTTTGGTGGTCCTCATCCAACTTTCACAAGCAGATCAGGTGATTGAGAAAACCATAGCTTGGGTCTGACGAGCCTTAATCGGCATCCTGCCTTTTCAACACTCTCAAGAGGTCTCATGCAGGACCATGACAGTCTTCGGTGCCAAGCAAAAGGCATGGCGGAGAGATGTGCAGGTGACTAAGGTGCTTCCCAGAAAGGCTTCCAAGCTGTGCTGGCCCGTTTCTTCCACGTCTCCTGCCCTCAGCTACCTAGCACATAGGCAGCACCCCTGGCTTCCCGTTGGAGCTTCAGGCTTCAAATGTTTCTTTGGAGGACTCAGTTTGTTCAATCTACCGTCCACTCATCACTCATTCTTTCGTTCAGCAAGCATTCCTGCACCCAACCAGTTGTCAGGGCCTGTTCAAAGCATTAGGGGAATGGTGGTAAGCAAGAACCCACCTGTTGGGGCCTGACATTCCTGTGGTGGGTGAGTCAGAAAGCAAACCTGTAAACCAGTAAACATACAATGGACATCCATGGTGGCCCAGATGGTTAAAACACGCAGTTACTAACCATGAGGTTGGTGGCTTGAATCCACCCTCAGCAGATGCACCTCAGCAGAAAGGTCTGGCGATAGCAGCCATTGAAAACCACCTGGAGTACAGTTCCATTCCGATGCTCGTGGGGTGGGCTTACCTGGCATCAGAATGGACTCCTGAGCAACTGGTAGACATAAAATAATCTCAGCGGCTACTCAAGAAAAAAAAATGCAAGGGTTATGGTGCCGTGCTGTCCATCTGCCTTCAACTGATGGGCACCATCCAGGACAGAGTAGAACTGCACCTGTGGGTTTCTGGACCAAACATTTTTATGGAAACAGAAATGTTCATTTTTCTCTCTGCACAGGAGTGTGTTTGAACAGCTGACCTCGGTGTGAGCAGCCCACTGTGTAACTAAAAAACCTCTTCTCAGAGAGAGTGAAAGATCCAGATAGTAGACATTGTCTTTAAGAGGGAACAGAAAGAGATGAAGCAGCTTACTGTTGGAGCGCTACAGTCTCAGGAGCCACAGGGGCAGGTGTACCCCGGTACACTAGGGCTGCTGTGAATTGGAGGCAGCTGGATGCCAATGAATTTGAGTTTGTTTCTTTAAAAGGTAAGGGGAAGGGGCTTAAGGGAAAAGGCAGACGATTGGAGAACATAATAGAAGTGGACATGTGAGGGTGCTTGACACAGTATGTTTATATATGTATGGTGAAAAAACGATGTATGAGCCCCCAATACAATGATTAAAAAAAAAAAAAGGTAAGGAAAACAAGATGACTTCCTCTTCCTTGTCATCTCCTCCAAGCCAGGGCATTTTAACTTTTCAGAATGCCCTGCTTTGTCCAAAATTCAGGGAACAACTTTCAATCATTCGCATATTCTTTTCCATTGGTTTATCTTTAAAGCAGCCAGCTTTTGAGGTTTGCTTGTCAGGGATACTGTGCTCCTTGAAGAGGGTTTTGTTTTTGTTTTGTTTTGTTTTAAATAGAATCTGCTGTGCCCATCAAACCTTCTTTGTCCTAGTGATGGGCTTTTTCAGAAATGTCACTTTGGAATAACCTGTGGCCTAGTCCCTCTCTCTGAAATGCTGATGAACTTGACAGCAATTGCTATTCAGGATTCTCTTGGAAAGGGAAATTGAGTCCACTTGGCTGGCCCAGGGCTTCTCAGATGTGAATGGGCCACGTGAGCCATTAAGATGCAGATTGGGAGAAACTAAAAGCTAAAAGAAGATGTAGATTCCATTCTGTGGTGAGTGTCCACCACCTTTCTCACTGGCTGCCAGGTGTTGTCAAGGTTCTCGGTCAGATGACCTACACCTGGGATGCCAAAACCCAATGCAAACTCACAGCTGCCATCAAGTGGATTCGCAGGCCTCCCCTATAGGGCAGGGTAGATCTGCCCCAGTGGGGTCTGAGACGGTAACTGCTTACGGCAGTGAAAAGCCTGGTCTTTCTTGCCGGGACAAGCTGATGGTTCACATGGCTGGTCTTTTGGTTGCTGTAACCCGGCAGGCTCCCCGGGCTCCCACACACGGGAGATGCTGCTGCACACAACGAAATATGCAACTTTCCCTTAGTTCTTCAAGGCTGCCTCCCCCCACTATCATGATCTCAATTCTAGCTAGACCAGGGGATGTACACTGGTACAGACAGGAACTGGAAACAGGGGGAGTTCAGGGCAGATGATCCCTTCAGGACCGGTGGTGAGAGTGGTCATACTGGGAAGGTGCAGTAGAAAGGGGGAAGCGATGACAAGGATCTGCATATAACCACTCCTTGGTCTTGGGGTACAAACAACAGGGCAGTGGGTGAAGGCCATCATTGGACAGTGTACGATATGACAAAATAATAATAATTTATAAATTATCAAGCTTTCGCGAGGAAGGTGAGCGGGGAGGATGGTGCCAAGGGCTTAAGGAGAAAGCAAACGTTTTGAGAAGGATGATGGCAACAAATGGGCAAATGTGCTTTGCATACAATGGCTGGATGGATGGTGATAAGACTTGTATGAATCCCCAATAAAATGATTTTAAAAAGAAGAAGTTGCTTCAAAACCGTTGCTCTTGGGTCACCTCCAACTCAGGGTCACCCTCTGTGTCTCATCCACTTTGCTCCAAAAGGTTTTCCATAGTGACCGCCAGGCCTTTCTTCTGAGGCACCTTGGGATGGGTTCCTACCTCGACTATTCATGTGAGCAGCTAAGCACATTAACTTCCTGTGCCATCCAAGGATTCCTAGTAAGGCAGACACCCTAGCCTGATCACCCGGTGGGATGGTTTTCCTGGGCTAGGCAAAAATAAACCAAAACAGTTGCTATCCACAAGTCCAGGGAGTCTCATTTATTGTGTTTTTCTTTCTTCTCTTTTTCCCCATAAAAGGTTACACTCTTTTTAAAAATTTTTTTTAATTTAATTAATTTTTTTTAGGCATCACTGCCCTCTGGTGGTGGGAGTAGGAGGCCCAACCTTTGCTCCTGTGAGCGGGAATTGAACCTCCATCCCAGTGGGCCACAGTCCCGCGCACAACCACTACGCCACCGGGGCTCAGCCCTACACTCTTTTTTTTTTTTAATTAGAAAGAATCATTTTATTGGGGACTCATACAACTCTAACTACGATCCATACATGCATCCATTGTGTCAAGCACATTTGTACATTTGTTGCCTTCATCATTCTCAAAACATTTGCTTTCTATTTGAGCCCTTAGAATTGGCTTCTCATTTTCCCTCCCCTCCCTCATGAACCCTTCATAATTTGTAAATTGTTATTATTTTGCCATGCCTAACACTATCTGACGTCTCCCTTCATCCACTTTTCTGTTGTCTGTCCCCCAGGGAGGGGGTTATATATAGATCATTGTAATAGGTTCCCCTTGCCTTTCTCCTTTTCTCCACCCTCCTGGTATCTTCACTGTCACCACCGGTTTATCTGTCCTGGATTCCCTTTATTGTGCTTTTCACTTTAGAATCTGGACCAGATATTCAACCAGTATAGCCGTTTAAGCTCACCAAGCAACCAGGAAATAGGATAAGATCACCACTCAGAGGGTCCCACATAGTTCTACCACATAGCTATCCTTCCAACACGCTGGGAAGATAGGCTCAAATTCTTTAAAGCCTTGGGCTAGGAGCAGGGCAGGTGAACGGTTCTTAAATTCCTTCCACTCGTAAACCAGCAGCAGCACCAGCGGCTTAGCTACTGAAGGCTCTGTGGAGCCCCTCGTGGCTTCCACCGGCATCCCACCTCCTCCCCCAGACACCTGCCCTGGGTCCCTTCACCTGCCCCCTCCCACGCTGACACACACTCTCTGAGGCCTGGCTTTTTCCGCAGCTGCAGAGGCAGGATTCCCATGAAGTCCCTCAACATTCTGTCATGACAACTGATGTCTGAACAAAACAGTCCAGACGTACCACCCCGTGAATGGCCCCAAAGTCGTCTGTGGGAAAAATACTACCATGGACACACCACCATCCTGACTTCCGCTGACTCACAGTGACCTAAACGACAGGGTAGAACTTCCCCGTGACTCTCTGTTTATGGGCCAAGAAAGCCCCGTCTTTCTCCCCCGGGGGAGCTGATGGTTTTGAACTGCTAACCTTTAGGATTGTAGCCCATCTCTCTCTACTTTGCCACCGAGACTTTTTTTTCACGGAAAACAGAGATGCATCGATAAGAATGGAAATGAGCTTTGCCTTACCTCGCGAATTGGCTGGACTAGGTCTCAAAACGCATTTTAGTGTAGGTGCTGCCGAAGCGAGCCCAGGTCTCAAAACACATTGAAAAAGAATGATTGTCACCCGACTTTTAGCCTATTAGCTCATCGGTACCTTTCCAGTCGAATGATATTGTTGATTAAAAACAACAGTCTCACTGCCATCAAGTGGATTCCCAGCAACTGTGTAGGAGAGTTTAACTGCCCCTTTGCGTTTACTGGGACTGTAAACGTTTACGGGAATAGGAAGCGTCATCGCTCTCCCACGATGTGGCTGGTGGTTTGAACCGCTGATCTTGCTCTTAGCAGCCCAGTGAGTAACCCATTATGTCAACAGGGCTCCTCATCTCACTTACAAGTGACGAAGTTAGAGGATGGATTCAAAATCTTTACACGCTTGGGTTAGGAGTAGGGAGAGGCAAAAGCTTCTTAAATTCTTGCCAGAGCGGTTTTTGATTGAATTTCCAAAAGTCTAGCTACGTAAGTTAGTCAGGGTGGATACCTGCTTCTTTGTTATGTAATTCTTTGAATCGAGCGTCTGCCCAGTGTCCAGTTTGGTGATCATCAACATAATTGTCCGTACACCACTATGCCTTTGTTACCCTTGTTGCTGAGATAAATTTATTTATTTATTTGCTAAGATGAATTCTATATAGTAGTTGCTACTAATTAACGTGGGGTTTAATATTTACTGTTGTATTAAATCAATATCTCAGGAACCCTGATGGTGTAGTGCTTACAAGTTGGGCTGAGAGCTACATAGCTGGCAATTCAAAACCACCGGCGGCTCTTGACGGGGCCGGGGAGACTAAACTTTCTACTCCCTAACAGCTATAGTCTGAGAAAATCACGGGGGCGGGGAGAGTGTGATGGGTCAGCACTGACTCCATGGCAGTGATTTGGGGTTTCGGTTCGTTTCTTAACTTGGGTTGCCATCAATTCACTGTTGAGTAAAAACATCCCTGAAAGGGAATTAGGTGAAGACTGGCCATTTTCATACAAACCATCACTACCAGAAAAAACCCCGATGGTTCATTTCTAGCACCATTCTTCCCCCACGTTGTCCGGCTTAGAAGTCCCTGCTCTTTTGGTAGCTTCGACTGGTCGCGTCCGGCTGTTCTTCTCTAAGATGCCCCCAGCTCTTGCCCTCAAGTCAGGGGCAGTCCCTGTGACCTCAGCCAGTGCGACAGCTTCCCCACTGATTCCGCCCACTTCCCGTCCGTCCCCACCCCAGGGACGGTTGTATTGTTCGGGCCATTACGCTGGTTGGGACTCTGAGTGACCCCATGTGATGGACGGCGCAGCCCTGCTCCCCAGGGCTCTCTGTAGGATGTCATCTCCATGGGCGAGAAATCCTGGTGGTGCAGGGGGGAGGCCAGGGGCCGCTAACCTCAAGGTGAGCAGTTCGATACCACCAGCTGCTCCGTGAGGGAAAGACCAGGGTTTCTACTCCCAGAAGGAGTCGATAGTCTCCAGGAGCCACAGGCGGTGTTCTACAACCCCTGCAGGGTTTCTGCAATTCGGAATCCCCTGGGTGGCAGTGCCTTTGCTTTGGTTTTGGAGTCGACATGAGAGCAGAGCGCCAATTCTTTCTCCCCCGGAGAAAGTTCTGGATAACTTCACCCTGCCAACTTTTTAGTTAGCCCCTAAGGTTGTAACGTTGGTATGACCAGGTTTGTTCCCCCTTAGATAAACCCTCATCTCCATGACTCTGTGCCCTGAAGCCCAGCAAGCAGCACCCAAACCCTAGCTGCCTCATAAACAAGCCCGAGGCCAACCAAACCATCCCCATGGGTACCATCGCCCCACCCCCACCCCCGGGCCAGGTCCCTTATGGAGGGGGTTTTGCGGGAGCGGGGTTAGGAAGCAGATCCACAGTCTTGACCCCTGGTGTGTGCCAGTCTGAAAACCGCCACTGAATATGGACGTGCAGCCCGCAGTACACCAGCCTCCAGGGACCAACGGGTGGTCACCGCTCGCGAGGCACGTTGGTCAGGAATCTTAACCCAGGAAGGCAAGAATTGTGCCAGGCCCCAACCATGACTCAAATGGGCACCTACCAGTCAAGCCAATGGGGTTGTTAGGGTCAAATCACGTGGATGGCAACCCCACGGGCTACCAAGGTGACCTGCCCGAGCCCCCCGGCCCCTCCCCACGGCTATGTCTTGGCTATTTCTTGGCTAGGTCTTCACAGTTGCAAAGCCTCGGTTTTTGCTGTGGGACCCTAGGAGGGCTTCAAACTGACAACCTGTGGGTCGACAGGAAAGGGCCGTTTGGCACCTCAGGGGGCCTTTCGTGGACCTCCGCCATCGCGGCGGGGCCCTGCAGAATTCATACGAACCCCCGGGGTCCACCCTGCGGGACAGAGTGGAAACGCCTCGTGGAGGGTTTTGTCTGCAGTCACAAAGGAAGCGGCCCACCAGGGCTTGTTCTCGCAGAGCTCTGGGTTCCAAAGACCAAATGGCAGCATGTGGGGGTTTCGGTTGTGGGTTTCCGTTTCTGCCCGTCCTTTGGTTAGCGGCCACCCAAGCCACACCGAACCCACTGCATCCCCCAGAGCTCCAACGTGGCGGCCACCGGGCAGGACAGGCAAGAGCTGCTGCCGGGGTTTCAAAGCAGGCCCTTTCCCTGGGCGTGGCCGGCCTCCTCTTCCTCCCGGAGAGCAGCTGGAGCCGCCGCCGACACCACCAAGGCTCCTGCTCTGACTCACTGGCCACAGGGAAGGAAGATTTCCCAGACTGCGAATCTGCACGGGAAGCCTCGTCTTTCTCCCACGGGAGGCTCCAGAACTGCCTCTTCAGTTAGCAATCCAGTGCCTCACCCCCTCAAAACTAAGTTCCCTCAAAGGATCACAAGCCAACTCCCGACTCCCAGCCATGGAGGCCACGGAGCAGAGCCGACTCCGTGGGCTTCTGAGACGGTGACGTTGACAGAGAGTAGAAAGTCTCATTTTTCTTCTCACGAGGAGGAACTGGTGGAGTCACTGCTGACTTTGAAGTTAATAGCCCCATGGGTAGTCCACTAGGCCACCAGAGTTCCTAAAAGATCCTGTATGGCCCTAAAATCGTAGGAACGTTTTTTTCCCTTCTCGATCTCTCTTGCATTCGCTCTGGATTGGAGGGGGCTGCAGAGGCGATCTCTGAGAGGACCAGCAGGCTCTGGGGATCGGCAGGAGTGCACACGGGTGTCCCATACCAGAGCCAGCTGGTCCTCATTCTAGTTCGAGTCTACTGGACAGTTCACATGACCATCAAGTTAATTTACTTAGGGAATTTAATCTTTTTTTTTTTTTTTAAGCAAAGAGCATACAGGATTTTAATAGACCAGGTGGATTAATGTTTCTATGTATAGCTTGCTTTCTAATCTTAAACAAACAAAAACATTCTCACTGAAGCACATTCATCTTTCAAAATACCGTGCTGCTGTTAGATATCACTGCTGTCACTGTTAATGATGAAGGAAATTGCTTCCTCTCATCTTTTTTTAGAAGTCATTTTATTGAAGGTTCATACAATTCTTATCATCCATTCTTTGCAAAGCACATTTGTGGGCATCATCATTCTCAAAACATTTTCTTTCTATTTAAGCCCTTGGTATTAGCTCCTCACCCCCCTCCCCCTCCCTGCTCCCTTCACCCTGTCATCTTGTTTTCCTTCTGACCACTTCCCTCCCTTCCCTTTGCTGAGGGGGATAGCTGGGAGCCTTCCCTCCTCTCACCACCTGCATGCCTTCTCTTTGCTCCTATTTTACATTTCCTTGTGCAGTTGTTCACTGAACAGCCCTCTTCTCACTAGAATGGCCTCCTCTAGACAAGGCAATTAAATCATACCTTTTTAATGCTTACAGACTTCATTTACTTATCACCCTTTCCTGATAGTGTCCACTTTCCTCAATGTACCCCAACTGCTGGTTTTCTTGAACACAGCTGGGCTGGTCTTGTTCAATGATTACTTGTAATAAATAAAAAGCGTCTATACAGGCATGTACTGTGCAGTGTGACTTTACGTAAGTGGTAGGGGAAAAGAAAAACAAAGGAAAGGGAGTAGCAGTGATGTTCTCAATCAATGTAGCAAACAAATCATTATATAGGATGAATTGAATGACGCCGAGTGACTTTAAAGATCAAGAGCCAAAAAAATAGGAAATGATGGCATCTCCAAATAATAATGATAGTAATAATTAATTGAAGATGTCAGAATACTGAGAGTTAGCAGCCTGTTTTATCATTAACTGGATTGTATGGTATCCCATGTCTACTACATTTTGGAGCTGTTTTAAGTATTTCAAGGGTGATTGTGACTCAGCACAATTTTAACCTTCATCATCACCCCATAACATTAAACTCCAACTGCTAAGCACCTTGAGGCAAAATAGGGGTCTTTTACTCATTGCCATGGTCATACAACATAAAGCTAAGGAAGAGCTTAGAAACCAGCCAGCACCTTAAAAGTAAATCTCTTTCCCCATATAGCAAAACCAGACTGAATTAATATGCATTTGTCAAAAATTGCAACAGTTTAGTCTCTTGAGTGAATTTGGAAGCTCCAGGAATTGCAAACTTATTTAAAAGATTAAAGGGGCTAGGTTTTGCCAAGAGCTGACAACATTTTTGGCATAGTTTCAGAGCTACATGGAATTATGTATTTGTTACCTAGACTTTACAAGCTGTCTGTACTCCCTGCGAATAAATAAATCCGTAACAAAAGTAGAGAGATCATTATGGAAAATATCAGTTCTGATCCACCTCCTAGAGGAATCTGTTATTAACTTTTTGTAATCATTCACACTTTTCCCAAACCGTGTGTGTAAAGAACACTTTCCAATGAGAGCGATGGTTGCAAAAAGGCATCAGAGAAATGTGAACGGGGGTGGGGGTGGGGGGGTGGGGGGGAACACTGAGTGATGGTTGTTCATTTGACAGTCACAAAACGGCAGGATTCTTTCCTGAGGGCAGAACATGGCTGGGTTATAATTACAGTGACTTTGAAACTATGAGGCCCTGGGGTCCCAGAAGATAATCATGTTCTTGCTTGTTCAAATCACGGCGGCCCAGGGCTCCAACACTTGTGAGTGTGCTAGACCAGAAAAACACGCCAGGGAAACGAAAGGGGGATTGGATCGAGGAAAATGCAAGGCAATCGGAACCTTCTTGTCGGACTGACCCTCAAATGATTGTCGCAATCAGAACCTTCTTGTCGGACTGACCCTCAAATGATTGTCACATTCAAAAACTCAACTTCCCTGCTCGGGAGTCGCATCGGGCTCCGAGGGCAGTGCCCGGGCGATTGCTGGGACGGCCCTCTTCTGGAGGGGAGAGGTGGGGGTGAGGGGGGCGAAGGGGGGATGCGTAGAAAGCCTCGACTTTCCCCCACGGAGCAGCTTGTGGTCTCAAACCTCTGGGCCACCAGCGCTGCGGGACTCGAACTAGAAAGGGGTTTTCATTGAGTTGGAGAAGCTGCACTGTGACTCCACCTTTATCACTCACAAGGCATAGGGCTCTGGCAACCTTTCTTGCCTGTGTCCCCATCTGTGAAAGGGGAACCGCCAGAGTGGTGTGGTGGTTACGCGAAGGGCTGGTCACCACAGGGTGAGCAGTTCAAAACCACCAGCCACTGGGAGGAACAAAGAGGAAGCTCTTGCTCCCGTAGAAAGGCTTGGGAGTCGCCAGGAGCCGGTCTGTCCTGTGCTACAGGCTTGACGAGGGGTCAGAGTCCACTGCCTGGCAATGGTTTTGAGTTTGGGGTGTTTTGATTAAGGAAACACAGCCGCACTTTTTATGGGTAAAGTCTCATGTACGTGAGACATGGTGGAAAGCAAGAAGAGCATTAAATGAAGACGATGGTCTAATAAACCCGTTTCCTCCTCCTCTTCCCTTAGATGGCATGCTTTTGCTGGCCAGGTCTCCCTTGTAATGGTAGCTTCTGAGTCAACAGTAACTTCGCGGCTGAACACAGACCTTACCTTTGCTAAAGAGTCTGGCTGGACCTCTTCGTTGGAAAGGATGTTTTGTGTGCTCTCATAGCACTACGTGCGTTGCCCTAGTGGCATAGTGCTTATGCCGTGGGCTGCTAATCACAAGGATGGCAGTTTGAAACCACCAGCCACTTCTTGGGAGAAAGATGAGACTTTCCACTGTCATCAAGATGGACAGCCTGGGAACCCACACGGGGCGATTCGCTTCTGTCTACAGGCTTGCCACGAGTTAGAACTGACTCAGGATGAATTGTTTTTGTTTTTATGGGCATCACTGCCCTCTGGTGGTCGTGGAAGCTACCCAGCGCTGCTCCTGAGAGCCACCGCTGGATTTGAACCGCCAATCCCGTGGGCCGCAGTTCCACACTCAACCACTTGTGCCACCGGGGCTCAGCCCCTCAGGATGAACTTATGGACACTGCCTGTCCCTTTCTCCTACCTGTCACTTCCCGGGTCCATTCCCGATTTTTATTTCTTTCTCCTCCCAGAATTGAGTCTCTGTCAGCAGAAGGCTTGTGGGTATTTAAGCCCTACCCCCAGCAGGCTTAAGCCCTACCTCCAACAAAACCCTTCCCTCATATTTTGCCAAGCAGATTACCCCTTGGGGAGTCCCTGCCCTGCTCCCAACACACAACGAGAAAGAATTTTAAGGAGCATTATTAACTTTCTTCATTTTTACGTCTTTAACACATCGAATACAACCTAGCAACTGAGCCTAGACAGTCACTGAAAAAGCAGCTTGAGGGGAATGAATGAATTGAAGGCAGAATTGTTTTATCTGTCTTCAGAGTGCATGCCTCTTATCCAGTCTCCTGCGTGAGGGTCTCCAACATGGCATCTTTGGCAACTGGTGCTTGATTAGGCAAGAAGGGCTCGGCGACTTGTAGTCACTTGTGATTTTGCTAAGGAAACAGAGTGAGTAAAGCAAGGGCCAGCCCACTGTCAGGATCCCTGCCCTGAGCTCCCCCCTTCACCCCGCCGGCCACTCAGTTCCTCCCATGGCCTTCTTATCAGAACTCTGTGCCACAAATTCAGTTCAGCCTGGAATCCAGGTCTTTTTGACTCTGAAGTCCAAGGTCTTTCTTCTACTGTAGCTCTGAAAGAGATCAGAAGTGACAAAGCCCTTTGTTACCACCATGGATCCCTACAACAACCCCCAGGAGAGTGGGCATGATTGGCACTCCCCTTTACAAATTGGGAAAGAGGATCAAAGAGATTGCATCATTCGTGGAAGGTCATACATCTAGCTGAAAAGGAATCTCGTCACCAGGATCGCTGCCTCCAAATCAATGCCCTTTCCTCTACCCTGGAATGCAATAGAACACAAGACATGTCTTCAGCACACGAGGAACGAGTCCTAGCAGAAGGACAGGCAAAGGGACGTTGGAGTCAGTGAGTGTGTATCATTTGTTCTGTAGAGACAACTTAGGGGGATTCGATGACTGTGAGTTGATCAGAAGGAGCCCTGGTGATGTTGGGAGGAGCCTTCATGGTGTAGTGGGTTAGACAGTGGTCTACTAATGCAAAGTCAGCAGTTCAAAACCACTAGCCATTCTATGGGACCAAGATGAGGCTTTCTAGTCCAGTAAAGATTTACAGTCTCAGAAATGCACTGAGGCAATTCTACTCTAGTAGGGTCACTATGAATGGGAATCTAATCAATTGCAATGAGTTTTAAATAAATATATAATGCACACACGTATGAAGGGATTAAAAAAAACTGAAAAAAGCTCCACTGGGCAGAGCTATCATCATAGGATGCATTTTTTCCTACTAGGTGAACTTCAGGCAACTTGCTTTGAATTCGTGCACACAGTGACATAGTCTGGGAAGGTTGTCTCTGGTCACAGTGAATTTTTTTCATAAAAGCAGTTTCACTTGAACCTCACTTTTTTTTTTTTTTTAGGCATCACTGCCCTGGTGGTGGGAGTAGGAGGCCCAGCCTTTGCTCCTGTGAGCGGGAATTGAACCTCCATCCCAGTGGGCCGCAGTCCCGTGCACAACCACTACTCCACCGGGGCTCAGCCCCAAACCTCATTTTTTGTGATGGCCAATTGAAGAGAACAGCATGCAGCTGTGAGATTTTGGTTCCTTCTTGGGAAAAATGCCACAGAAACTGTTGTAATGTTAAACACAGCTTATAAGGACAGCACTATGGGAAAAACTCAAATGTACGTACGAGTAGTTTTCTCATTTAAAAAAAATGATATGTCGACTGATGACAAACCTTGTTCTGGATATCTGTCATGGATGAAAATATCAACAAAATTCATCCACTTGTGCTCAAAGACCAATGGCAGATGATTGACAAGCTGGGAAATGATCTGGACTATTATGGAGCTTAATTCAGTGAATTTTAACAGAAGATTTGGGAATGTGAAGGGTCACCTCGAAATTTGTGCCTTGGGTTCTGACTGACCAGCACAAAGAGCAATGAGTGGAAACATGCCGTGCTTTGCAAGAAAGCTCAGAAGAGACCCAGACTCCCCTCCCCACCCCCCAAGATTGTTACAGGTGATGAGACATGGTGTTATTCTTATGACCGCGAAAGCAAACATCAACCAAGCCAGTGGAAGACGTCATAGTCACCGTGTCCGAAAAGTTCAAGAGAAATCAAAGATCAAGATGATGCTTTTATATATATATATATATATATATATATATATATATATATGTATATATATATATATATATATATGCTCGTGCATTTGGAGTTTATTCCCTGAGGTCAGACTGTTCACCAAGCTTTCTATTTAGAGGTTCTGAAAAGACTGCATAGCGGTGTGCAGGAGGGGCGGGGGGTGAGGTCTGATTTGTGACAGACGGGGGACTGGTTTTGCCCACATGACAATGCATCTGCTCACACAAGCATCTCAATGTGCCAGTTTGGGGCGAAAAACCAGCATGCTTCCCTTGCCCCACTCACCTGATGTCACCTGACCTCGAACCTGTGACTTCTTGTTCCCGAGAATGAAGAAGGACATGAAAGGACAGCTTTAGTGATGTAGAATAGGTGAAAAACAAACAAACAAACAAACAAAATGAGGGAGGTTCTGTCAGCCATCCAAACAGATGACTTTGAAAAATGTTCCCAAAATAGAATCACAGGTTTGACAAATGTATTAAGTGTAATGGAAAGTACTTTGAAGGTGACAAAGTGGTTTTGTAAAAATATTAATATATAGCTTTGAAAGAAATTCTGGGGTTTTTTTTTTGGGGGGGGGTGTTTGTGTGTGTGTGTGTGTGTGTGTGTGTGTGTGTGTATCCATTCACTGCCACCAGGTTGATTCTGACACACAGCTACCCACACAGCTACCCTCCAGAACAGGGCACAACTACTCCATGGAGTTTCTGGGACTAACTCTTTATGAGATCAAAAAACCTGACCTGACTCTGTCGGAGCAGCTGTGGGCTTGAACGTGCAGTGAGTAGACCCGTGCCTACACCACAGCACCTCTAAAGCTGCACAGACTCGCTGCCAACAAGTCGCCTCTGTCTCCAGGTGGGTCTGTAGGGAGGTAGAGCTGTGCCCGTGGGTTTCTGGGATAACGCTCATTACAGGCGTAGGAGGCCAAGTCTCTCCTGAGGGCTCCTTTAATCAATATTCTTAACAATTTTATTGGCACGTAATTTATGGAACATACAAATCAACAGTCTAAGTATATTCAAAAAGAGTTGTGCAATTGTCACAGCAATCAATTTTAGTATCCGGGCTCCTTTTAGGATAAATGTAAGTACAGTCACACCCACATATAAACACATAGGCATATGTGTAAGGGCTTCAAAACACTCATGGAACAATGGGATTAAAAGATAATGGGCTTTTCCCAAGAAATCTTGAAGTTACCTCCTATGATTCTATTTATGAGTAAGTGAAGAACAGGCAAATTTAGTTCATGGTGGGAAAAATTGAGGGATGGTTTTTTCTGTCGGAGAAGGAGCCCTGGTGGCACAGCAGTTTGAGCGCGGGCAGCTGCCCCACAGGAGGCAGGAGAGATAGGGTGCTTCAGAGAGCGAGCCGGCAGCAGCTGGGCTCGATCCCGCAAGGCCACGTGAGTTAGAATCAGCTCAGACGCGGTGAGTTTGGTCGGATTTTTGAGTTTTGCAAGAGAGGTAAGAAGAAACGAGAGCGAGAGAGACAGAGACAGATGTCCAAAACGCTATAAAGATAACCATTGCTGCCTCTTTTTCCTATTTCATACTGACGTGACTTAATGTGTTATTCGGCTGGTTTCTTCAATGAGCTCTCCTTCCTTGCCTCGGCAGATTTTAACTTATCTACTAGCATTTGGTATTGGAGCGCTGACAGTTTGAAAAATAAACTCAAGAGTCGGTCAGAGGGACACAATCTATAGTCATATGTCTTGCTCACCCTCCACATGTGTCCAAGGGGTCAGACGTCCCATTGGTCACTCTTGTAAGAAGCGAGCTACGAGAAGGAGAAGGACTGCTCTTGACAGATTTCACAGGCACCTCCGAAGCTAGCAGAAAGCAAGGCACATAACCCCATCTGGGTTGAACTCAAGGGATGATTCTCAGCATGAGGTTGTGGAAGGCTAAGGTTTAGAGTAGGAGCCCTAAATCCATTGTGAGTTCCCACACAGGGCCACTCTCCATGGAGTTCTAGCTGCCCTTTGATGGGCAATGTAAAAAGCTGCGCCCTCAAGCAGAGTGAGTTTGAAAGTGTATTGCTCCCCGTGACAGCAATAGGACAAGCAGAGTCAGCCTCGCCCTCAGGGACTAGCTTAGTTGCCTTTGATGGGAATTGGGGTGCCTTCAGGCACCAGATCATGAGTCATACCAAAGCGGTCCGAGGACCCTGAACCAAACTTGTGCCCTTTGTTAATCTGCAATATGTGTGTACATATCAGTGAGGGTCTCTTTTCTGCTTCCATCCTCTTGTGTGTAAGTGCGACAAACTCCTCTACTACCAACCATGATTGTGTGATAAGGTTTCTTTGTGTGTCATGATTTATCGTTTAATTATGTGACTGAAACAAACCTCCAGGCCTCTTGATGAACTCAGATGGATCATCTTCCTCACCCAGATGATTTGTTTCTGTCTTTGCCTTGTTTAGAACTTATTAGAGAGCCCTTTAAAATTATATTACAATGGGGAGTCTTTTCCCCACTCAAACAATGAATGTCTTTAAAAATACATTGTTACTAAGTGCTTGTATTGAAGTAAAATTACTTGGTAAGGTTCATCTATCCATAGTCTCTGGAACTTCTACCAAATAGCAATGTGGGATCATTCAAATAATGTGCAGCGGACTCATAACTCAGAGATTGGTCACTTATGCCATTCTGCTCAATTTAAAGTTGGGGGGAACTATTTCAGAAGCAGGAACAGAGAATCCATGATGATCAGGGAAGAAGAGTCACCAGTAGAGACCATAAGGCAGAGTAAAGCTGAGTGTCTTTAGACAAGAGGCTAGCTTGAACACTGGGGTGCCCTTTGAAATTTACTAGCTCTCCAGGGGCTTCATAATCCTTAGAGCAGGACCAAGGCCAAGGGATAACAACCGAGAAACTGAGAACCAGAGAGAAACATGGCTGCTGCAATGCTATGGCTAAGAAGAGGTAATACTGCAAACAAAAGGAATGTGCCCTTAACGTTGTCTGACTGACCTGTGGTCATGTGTGAACATCCTAGAAACCCCCCACAATGGTAAGTATTCTTTCTGATCATTTCTGTGAGTTACATAATCTCCTGTCAACTTACAAAGGGGTGGAGTCTAGCCTGTCAATCAGGTTGCAGCTTGATGAACTCATTTGGTGGCGCAAAGGAGATAAATAGCTCACTAGAGGCCAGATATGGTCTCTGCTTCAACATTCCTGATCACAAGTCACTGGAGCTACCCTGATAGACCCAGAGCCCTGGAGCTGGAGGAGCAGTGAAGGCCCACACCAGCACTGAGGTGCTTCCACCACCACTGGATCCATAAGACTGCCCACTCACTGTGATCTGCCTGCATTTGGCATCATTGCATGTGCTGTGTGAGTCTGAAAAGGAACTGATAGATCGATATCAGACCTGTGGGGTAATGTCAGACTTAAGGACTTGATCTGGACTTGGCTGGGACGTTTTCTTAATGCAGGATTTCTATTGGATATAAAGTCCAGTCTTACTCATATATGAGTAGCTCTCTAGTTTTCTTGGATGTTTGCTATGAATGATCAAGCGCAGCAGAGAATTCCAATGTTGTAGGAGGGATGGTCGGTTTCAGAGCAGGGTGAAAGCATGACGGGCTTCTGCCTCCCAGGAATTGTCCTTGTAAAGATATAGCGTTGACACCCCCCCTCCATTGTGTAGGTCAGAAACGGCCAGCCTGCTATTTCTTCCACGCCTTTGAGGTGACTCCGACTGTACCACACAAAGAGGCACTGCCTGTTCCTGTGCCAACCTCACAGCAATTGCCACGTTGGAGCCCTTGTTGCTTCCACTGCTGTGGTCATTCAGTCTCATGGAGCATCCTCCTCTTTTTCTCTGACCCTCTACTTTACCAAGCATGATGGCTGTCTTTGGGGACTGGTCTATTCTGATGACATGTCCAATGCACATGAGATAAAGATTTTCCATCCTTGCTTCTGAGCAAGTTCACATTTTGACATTCACAGCCTTGTTATAACTTTCCTCAACTTCATCTTACAAATATGCAATCAATAACCTGGTCCTCGGACTCGCCTTGCATTTGTTCTGATGGATAACACAGAGTTTCTTTCTTTCTTTCTTTCTTTTTTTTTTCTGGGCATCACTGCTCTCTGGCAGAGGGAGTAGGAGGCCCAGTCCCAGTGCTGGAATTGAACCTCCGTCCCAGTGGGCCGCAGTCTTGTGCACAACCACTACGCCACCAGGGCTCAGCCCAACAGAGTTTCTTAATAGTCTCTTTGTACCGAATAGCTGATTTGCTTCCTATACATTTCGTCTGGTGAAATTTATGTGGTTGAAAAATGGTGTCAGCAATGAATAAATCACTGGTCTTGCAAAACTCCGTGGCATGCTTTCTAATGTTTCTATCACCAGGGTCATGTTTTCTAATTTTGGATCCTTCTCCCCTACTCCATCCCCCCAACCTTTGCATTCCAAATCACCAGTAATTACCAATTGTGTTAGTCCAGGTGAAGATGTTATATTAGATATAGAGAAACAAATTCATACGGAGACCCATATGTGACTAGGAAAGAGATTTATATACAAGAACAGTTAAATATTGAGCAAGCATCCCAGCCCAGTCCAGATCAAGTCCATAAGTCCAATATTAGCCCATATGTCTGATACCAATCTATAAAGTTCCTCTTCAGACTCACGAAACACATGCAATGATGCAGAATGCAGGAAGATCACAAGCCAGTGAGTGGGAAGTCTTATGGAGCCAGTGGCATTGTAGGCATCTCAGCACAGGTAGGGGTTCCACGTGACTCATCCAATCCCAGGCTCTGGCTGCATCAGGGTATTTCCTGTGACTTCTCATCAGAAATGTCTCACAGGAAGTGAGTCTGTGCCCTGCCTCCAGTGAGTTATTTATCTCCTCATGTCTCAAAATGAGGTCATCAAGCGAGACCTGATGATAGGCAAGACTCCACCCCTTTACTCTTAATACTCAAATTGATTATGTAACTACCACACCAATGCACCTTGATTGCATGTTTGATCATTTTGAGAATACGGTAATTTGTAAAGATGGGGTGGGAGCAGGGAAGGCGGGGATACAGAGGCGCTGAGACCAAGGGCTCAAGTAGAAGGAGAATGTTTTGAAAATGCTGATGGTGAAAAAAGAAAGAAATTACTGATGGCAACAATATACATCAATGTGCTTGATACAATGGATGTATGGATTGTTATAAGAGCCCCTCCTTCCCCTGGATGACTTATTATTTTTTAAAGTTGGTAAAAATCTTCATCTTCTTCATTGTTGGCATTAATGGTTGGTCCTCAAATGTAAATAGTTGTATTCACTGGTAATTCTTGTAGGTGTACAGAACTTATCCTATTGCTGATAGTATTATATTAGAAGATCTTAAAATATTTTTCATACAATGAATGCAAGGCCATTTATCTGTAATTTGTCATTCCTGGAATAGTGTATCATCTGATTCTCTAAGTAAAAATGCTCAATACCAATTTATTTCAGCTCACTCAAATCCTAGAATATAGATCTTCACATGATTCCTTTCATTTTTTGGGGGGGGGCGGGCATCACTGCTCTCCGGTGGTGGGAGTAGGAGGCCCAGCCCCACTGCTGGAATTGAACCTCTGTCCCAGTGGGCCGCAGTCCCGCGCACAACCACTACGCCACCGGGGCTCAGCCCGATTCCTTTCATTTTTGACAACTTCCAATTATTCTAGATTTGCATGTTATACAGTCCATACTCCAATGATCGGCATATGTCTGCAACTGCTCCTTCTCATTTTGAATTGTGACATAACAGCAAATGATGGGTGGAGGAACAGAAAGATATAAACTATCTTGATGACTGCCTCGGGGGAGGGAGAGTAAGAAAAGTGTTGGTTGCAAGAATCCTCTTTTCCTGCTTCAAAAATGATTCCCATTTATATCCAAAGGAATGGAAAGAGAAATTCATTCCATTGAAGGCCCACTACCTATATTGAGAGCTCACAAATAGCAATGACAACAAAAATGTTGCAAGCTCGTCCACATTGACATCTGCTTTATGGACGAACAGCTGCTCTGAGTCAGGACCAACTTGACGGCAACTAGCATCAGAAAGTTTGTAGGTACAGTAAAAGTCCGACATGACAAGTAAGTAAAATAACTTGGTACGGACCTTTTTTATCCATAGCCTCTGTAATCCCCACCACAGGACTGGTGGAATCATGCAAATTAAGGTACAGGGATTGGGCAGCTTTGCTATTCCATTGGGTATGAAAGGAATCCATTGTGGAACCAGAAACAGGGGGATTCTGTGACACAGCCATGGGCAGAGTACATGCAAGATTCCTTCCTGGGGTGGCCGAGCCAGCAGAGGCCATCACACTAAAACCAAGAGACAGAACACTGATGCAGCGCCAAGACTTGAGGCAGAACTCCCACCCACAGAAGGAGAGCTGAGGGCCTCTGGGCAGGAGAGTAGCTGATAAAGAAGGGTGCTCTTTGAGCATTAGAAGTTTTGTAACATTTGCCTAAGCAGGCCAGAGGTCAAAGGTAGCAAGACTGAGAGCCAGAGTCAGGTTTTTGTCATGGTTGCAAGGTACTTTTGCTGGCAAAAGAACTGTACCCTTAATGATTTCTCATCCTGACTTATGGTAACTTGTTGTCTTCTGTTATGCACCCTCATAACTATTTATATTTCCTGTGAGCTCTGTGTAGCCATAGCAACCCAGAATTACCAAATCTCACAGAAAAGTCAAGTGTTGTGGGAGGAGTGGTTGGTGTCAGAATAGGGTCAAGAGGGCTGGACAGTGGAGACAGATCTGACTTCTGCCTCATGGAGAATCATCCTTGAGCAGATGCGAAGTTGGATTCTCCTTCCCTCTTGTGTAGCCAGAGGGGATCAGGCAAAGCTCCCATGCCACTTGTGCAGAAATTTATTCATATATAAGAAAAACTGAATTTTTAAAATTCGAGTTGCAGTAAATATTTTGTTGTAGTACTAGCTGTCCTTCTCTAGGTGCACGAAAATGTTCATTGTCAAAAATGACAAGATGGATATTGAGCTAGGACACCCGATGTGTAGTCCTGTAGCATCTCCTCTAGCTCCATCTGTGTTGTGGTATGTGAAAGTTACGCTTCTGTGTCAACTTGTCTGAGCAGGGTTCTCAGTGGTTACTAAAGACCTAGTAATTAGTCAGGATGAGGCCTTCTCAAGTGGGTGACTTGCAGTGTCCAGCATAAGTAGGTGTTGGTTTGCCTTTGCATAGATCTGGATCCTTCATCAGGCCGTTGACCTCCAGGTCTGTGAACTGGAACCAAAGGTCCGCTCTATTACCTGCTGATCTGGGAGAGACATCAACAGACTGCCCCTGGACCCGACAACCTGAGGTTCATTGGCCCCTGCAAGTGCAAGTGGCTGTCTTCCTACCTATCTTCCCACTGTTACACAGAGAAAAGAAACCTGCAGCCTAACATCTGACCAATGGACTTGGAACTTGTCCACAACTACAATTCTGTAAATCATTTTCCCGATATAAACCTCTCCACATAGATATACGGATACAAGCGTTGGTTTTGCTTCTTGAGAACCCAGCTGAAGCAATAGCATTTACCAGGAAAAACAAGCCAAGCCAAGCCTTGGACTTTCCAGTGTCATCTTAGTAGCATCTCAAGGAAGAAAACTTACCAACTGTTTACAAGGAAGAGCTCATGCTAATTGCATCTCCCCCATTTCTGATGATCAACCTAAACTCCCCAGGAAATTTGGACTCTGATCTAATACTGTTCATAGTCAAGCCAGGTGGTCTGACTACACCGCATCACACGTTGGAACTCTAGCATATGGGACGTTAACGATCCCTTCCAACTAGGAGTTTCTATGATTTATTGCTCATTTTGTTGTTGTTGTCATTCCGGCTTTGAAGTTATGGGATGCTTTTCTTTACTAACCATCAATAGGAAAATGGCATTTTATTATATTATATATAATATGGCATATTTTTTATTATAGCTGTAGCTTCAGAGTTTTTTGCTTTTCAATAATGATGTTAGTTAGCACTGGAGCCACTACAAGCTCCCCAGACTGCAAGCAAAACAACAACTGAAAATAACACCATTTATTTGTAAGTAATATTTTGCATTTTTGAAGGAGTTCTTAGCTAGCTGCTGATGGGGAGAGTGCTTTATCTGGGATGCTAAAATAATCAGAGAAGGCACAATATGCTATTAAAATAAACAAGAAAAGGTCAGGATCTAAGACCAGCATCAATTTTCAAATAAATGTCCCCTCAGGGCCAACATGCATTGAGGATGATTAACCCAAATGAGGTTTGTTCCTAAGTCCATTCTGACTCATGATTGCTCCCTGTGTTTCAGAGTAGCCTGAACCTCTGAAGGATTAGTTAAGCCAGGTGAGCTTGATCTTTTGGAAGCAGATTGCCAGGTTTCACTTCCAAGGTACCTCCAGGTGTGTACCGACCACCACCCTACTTTCCTTTAGAGGCCAGTTAACCATTGCCACTTCCCAGGAGCTCCTTCTGCTTAGATTATTGTTCACAGTCTCTGCCAGATTCCTCCCATTTACACAGCTTTTGTAACAGAGTGAAGGTGCCCTCGTGGTAACCATTGGACTGTTACTCCCAAAGTCAGCAGTTTGAACCCATCAGCTGTCCCATGGGAGAAAAAGTGAGGTTTCCGCCTTCCATTGAGATTAATAGCTTTGGGAACCCACTGGGACATTGCTCCTCTGTCCTGCAAGGTCATTGTGAGTCACGGTTTGGTTCTGGAACAGACTGGTCTTCCCACAAGCTAAATGGCTTCTCATACAGGGTGTGTGTTGTCTCTGGCCTAAAGGCCTCCTTGCCAAATCAGAACAGAAGAGTAGCTCTCCGTTCTGGGAGACAGCCAGATGTTAAACTGCAGGCAACATTTTGTTCTTTGGATGGGGGGTGGGGGTGGGGGGAGGGACATGCTCTCCAAAATGTCTGGTTGTACTCTTGGCCCTGTTCACCATCGGTCTCTGCCCTCCAGAGGCACTGCGAGGAGGTGAGGGATGTGGGTCAGCTGTTTCCTGAGGAATCTGAATGGTCTCAAATACTCAAGCTCACTGCCATCAAGTCTGGTCTGACTCATAGCAATCTACACGACGGGGAGGAAGGGTCCCTGGGGCTCCCAAGGCTGTAAATCTTTACAGGAGAAGAAGCCTCCTCTTTCTCCTGGCGAGAGGCTGGTGGTTCCGAACTCTGAGTTAGCACCCTACGCTCCCTATGAACTAGTGGGTCTCCAACAGTTGTTGATGGCTTTCAAGTCCATTTCCATCCAAGGGACCCATGGGACAGGCTGTGCCTCACGCGTGTGCCTGGGCTGTAATCTTTTAGAGAGCAACTCACCAGGGTTTCTCTGGAAGGATTGGGTGCTCCCAGCCATGGACCTTTTTGCTTAGCCCAGTGACTTTCAACCTTCCTAATGCCACGGCCCTTTCATACAGTTCCTCATGTGGTGCCGACCCCCAAGCATAAAAATATTTTCATTGCTACTTTCTAACTGTTACGACTCATCATGCAAATAACGGATAGGCAGGATGTAGTTGCATGGTTACAAATGGAACGTAATTAAACATAATTAGAGCATAGTGATGAATCACAAAACAGTATTCCTGATGGTCTTAGGCCACACCTGTGAAAGGGTCATTTGACCCCCAAAGGGGTGGCGACCCCCAGGTTGAGAACCGCTGGCTTAGCCGTTAAAGTGTTGCACAGTGTCGAACAAGTGAGCAAATGTCTGCATCGCCTAATCGTTATCTGCTGATGTAACCCTAATAACACAACAAGAATGCGGTTAGTTGCCCTTGAGTCAGCGCCAGTTCGTGATACCCTTATGTACAAAGCAAACCTTTGCCCAATCCTGTCCCATCCTCATGATCTCTGGTATGTGGGTGGGCGGGGCGGGGCTCAGGAGGGAAGCCTGGCATGGACACAATGGCCACCCAAACAAGAATTGCTCCCCATTGTTGATTCACCCCAGGCCTCTGCCGGGCGCTTTGCATGCAATATCTCCTTTAATCCTTTCAACCACTTGTCCAGGGACCAGTTCCATTTTTCCAAACAGAAAGACCAGCTCAGACAGGATGAATGAACAACCTTACCTTGCTCGGCCACTAAGGAGAGCAGAAGCTGCAGGCCAGGAGGAAGCACCTCACAGCCGGTCTCCATCATCGTCTTCCCTGTGTGCTGTCCATGGCTCTTGAGTTGATTCTAACTCACAGATCTCTGAGCTGCCGCAGTGCTGTCGGAGAAAAGAGGATTTCTCTGGACCTCATTTAGAACGAGGCCCTTCTCCGTGCCCGTTCACACCTTTGTCTGTTTCAAGCTTCTCCTGCTTTTTTTTTTTTTTAGGCATCACTGCCCTCTGGTGGGAGTGGGAGGCCCAGCCTTGCTCCTGGAGAGCTGCTGCTGGATTTGAACTGCCAAGCCAATCGGCCGCAGTCCCGCACTCAACCACTATACCACCGGGACTCAGCCCTCCTGCTTTTATTTTCAAGAGTTCCTGAGTGGTACTAATGGGTACCGTGTTGCCCAACTGTGAACCACCTGGCCGGAGACTTGGGTCCACGCACAGAAGACTCAGGAGAAAGGACTGATTGATTTTCCCCAAAGCAGTCATTGAAGTCCCCGTGGAGGGAATTTTACTCGGACCTCCGGAGAGACCACGAGTTGGAGTTGTCTGGGCAGGAACCGGTTTGGTTTTCGGTTTTCCTTTACAGTCTCACCGACAACCCCCCAAACCTAGCTTGCTCTCCCCGACTCCAGCTTTTTTAGTGCTGTCACCCGCAGGCTCTCAGCCTTGTCACAGCGGGAAGCTTCTTCCTACTGATGTGTCCTTGTCAGACACTCTATTGTGAATTCGTTGGACGATGCCAGAGCACATCGTAGTAGTTCAGTCAATAATTTGTACACATTATGATTCAACTCATCCAGCGCAGTTCAGGGGTCCCCACACTTTATAAACAGAGGGCCAGTTCATGGTCCCTCAGACCCTTGGAGGGCCAGACTATTGTTTAAAAAAATAGCTATGAACAAATTCAATGCAGCCCGGGATGAGTAGACTGCTGAGCAGGAAGGGAGCTGAGGCAAAAACTCCTGGTGGGCCAGGTAAATGTCCTCAACAGGCTGCATGTGGCCCTCGGGCTGTAGTTTGAAGACCCCTGGTAGATGTTTAATCCCATGTCTCTACTTCTTGTTTCTTCTCTAACTCGCTGAACTTTGAGAAAATGCTCTCATTTTAATTTACATTGGTTTGATTTTTCTAATGAGGCGAGTTTGATTCCAGACCTGAAAATGTAAGGGCCATAGTTTGGGAGGGGGTGGTGGATGTCTCCCCAGTTTCTGACCAGAAAGCCTGGCATCTTTTATGATTTGGGATTCCGTTCCACATTTTTTGTTTCTTTCTATCCAGAACCCTCTACTTATTGCAATCCCTGGTAGAGTGGAAATGGGTAATGAGACCATCTAGTTCACCTGATCTCAAGACTGTGCACACTGATATTTATAGGGTCCATTCACCCATGGGACTAATTGCATGTTGGCGTTGGTTCAATGGCAGTGAAGAAAAATACAAGTCCAAATCCACACCTAACCACCTGACTGTGAGGCATGTGTGACTCATAGCGGTCCCCCACCCCCACCACATGCCAGAGCCCCAGGGGAGTAAGGGTTGCGAATCTCAAAAGTCCGCAGTTTGAAACCACCAGATGCTCTGCCGAAGAAAGACGAGGTTTTCTACCTCAGTCAACAGTTACAGTCTTGGAAACCCACAGGGGCAATTCTACCCTGACCTATAGGCTTGAGATGGCAGTAAGTGTGTGTGTGTGTGTGTGTGTGTGTGTGTGAGAGAGAGAGAGAGAGAGAGAGAGACAAGAACAGAACCCCTTTGGGGTTCTATACCTATAAATCTTTTTTGTTTTTAGAGACTGTAAATCTTATATATATATATATATATATATATCATTTTATTGGGGGCTCATACAACTCTTACCACAATCGATGCGGCCATCATTGTATGTAAGTCACACCTGTACATCTGTTGCCATTATCATTCTCAAAACATTTCCCTTTCACTTAAGTCCCTGGCATCAGCTCTGAGACTATAAATCTTTTTTTTTGTTTGATTTTGTTTTTGTGGGCATCACTGCCTCTGGTAGTCGTGGGCACTACCCAACCGCCGCTGGATTTGAACTGCCAAGCCTGTGGGCTGCAGTTCCGCACTCAACCACTTACCCCACCGGGGCGAGACTATAAATCTTTTTTTTTTTTTTTGGGGGGGGGGCATCATTGCTCTCTGGTGGTGGGAGTAGGAGGCCCAGCCCCACTGCTGGAATTGAACCTTCGTCCCAGTGGGCCGCAGTCCCGCGCACAACCACTACGCCACCGGGGCTCAGCCCTGAGACTATAAATCTTTATGGGAGGAGAAACTCTCTTCTTTCTCTAGAGGAGAGATTAGTGATTTTGAACTGCTGACCTTGCAGTTAGTAGTTCAACTTGTAACCCACTCCACCACCAAGACCCCTAGTACCTAAGCAGAATGCTTTCTCTTTCTCTTATTGATTTGTAGAGCGATGTATATTTTGGCTAGCAATCCTTCTGTCTGTTCTAAGCCTAGTGAACCTCTCCTTATGATTTGCGGTTTGTCTTTTAGTGGTTTTCTTGGTGTCATGAGTTCTTTTTGCTCTTCAGCTATGGCTTTAAGGATTCTTTTATTTTTTAAACGTTAATAAAGCACAATGTTAGCTTTTCCTAAAACTAGGTAAACAGATATTTAGCTGACAAATGTCTATAAAACTGATTGTGCTATTGGTTTTTCCTCTCAATAATTTGAGATATCTCATAGAACCCAAATGAAAAATAAGCATTCCCCTCAAATGTGAAACCCTCCCCCAAACACCTAAAATAGAATTCCCTACACAAACCACCTTCTTCGCTTTCACATCCTCAGACTGCTTTCTTGAAGGCTGCTGACCACAGGCTATGAAAACTGAACTTAAAATCCAGCTTGGAATTCTGGGGACATTCTTTGCAGGGACAGCAAGTCACAGAAACCGCCTCTGGCCAAATTGTGAAAGAGCCTAACATCCCTGGGCAGCCATTCCTGCACCCCCACCCTTTCCTTTTAACATCTGCTCCCCTCAGGCACCTGGCAGTCTCCTTGAATTACTAAAGTCACCTTTCCCAGCTCAGGATACACAACCAACTTAGTCACACAAAGGTAAAAGACGGCCTCCATGTGGGCTCATCCTAGAATTGTTTACATTTTAAAGTTCTTTATGGGGTGGGCAAAGAAAGACAAAGGACTACAGGCTAAACTTCTCTGGTAGGGGACTTCTCAAAAGCCTCAGGGCACGGCAGCCAAATGCCAGCATTTCGACACCCCTAGACTCCCCGAGGGAGATGCTTATTGCCGAGCCCTGTGCCAGGGCATTGTGTGGACCTCACATTCAGATCTGTGGGTGAGGACCATGCTGTGTAGTCATCAGTTCACTAACATGTGTGTGGATTAAAATGATACAGGGTCTTTTGGGTCCAGTGTGAGGCGTGGTGTGAGATGTGGCAGATATGACAGTGAACGCAACAGACAAAAATTCCTCTCCTGGGGGAACTTCCATTGTATATATGTCTACTGTGGAGGAGTGGTCCTGAAAGCAATAATTAGGATAAAGAAATATGCAGGACAGGTCCCAACCCCAACTATGTTAAGACCTCACCCCATCCCCCCAGAAGACTTCACATCAGAGGAAAGCACGGAAGCTACAGCTCAGGGAGAGGAGCATGCCTGATCAGAGCACTCGGGAGCAAAGGAAGGGGGAGGAAGAGAGAGTGGAGTGCATTCTGGTCCCCCAACCCCTGAGGACAATATTCCTGCTCAGAGCAGCCAGTGCACAGAGGACACGAGGGCCGGCCCCACTATGAGACATGTCATCCCTCACTGACCCATAGTGCTATGAGGGGCAGTAGAGACAGAGTGCAGGAAATGCGCCTGATCTGACCCCACCACACAGAAAGGGCGTGCAGCAAAGCAGCAAGGGGAGAGAGCAATGAAGTCTCCAGGGAATGGCAAAAACAGACTTCGGGGCCAGGGCATTTCACCCCATCAGACTGGACTGGAAAACACCCCTAAAAGTCAGCAAACAAGCCTGCAGCTGTTTATAGAATTTTCTTTTGTATTTTTTTGTTTTCTTTTGTTGCTTTTTTTTCTGTCCTGCTTTTGTGCTTAAATTTGTCTCTGTAGGTCTATTTAAATAAGATAGGTGGTATAAACAATCCAAAGGAGAACACTATGGGACTGACGGTACTGGGTGGGGAAGGGGGGACACAGGAGAGGGTGAGGCAGGGGAAAGGAGGTGGGTTTTAGCAAACCTAGGGTCAAGGGAACAACAAGTGATCTAGAATTGAGGGTGAGGAAGCATAGGATGCCTGATGGAGATTAACCCAGGGCAATGGAGCAGAGAGGAATTACTGAAACTTGAATGAAGGCTGAGCGCCATCTTAGGGCCAGAAAAGAGTAAAAGGAAATAGAGAAAAGAACTAGGAGGCAAAAGACATCTATCGAAGTCTACATACAAGCATAGACATATGTAAATGTGCTTTTATAGACCAACAGGGAAATAGATCTATGTACATATATTTATATGTTAAGTATGAAGGTAGAAGATGGACACTGGGCATCTATGCAACAGTACTACATACTCCACCCCCCACCCCCCATTGCGACAGGCAACAGAAAATTGAGTAAAGGGAGACATCGGACAGTGTAAGACATAACAAAATAGTAATAATTTATAAATTAGCAAGGGCTTATGAGGGAGGGAGGGTAGGAGGTGGGGAAAATGAACTGATATCAAGGGTTCAAGTAGAAGTAGAAAGGAAACGTTTTGAAAATGACGATGGCAACAAATGGACAAATGGACTTGACACAATGGATGGATGGATGGATTATGGTAACAGCAGCATATGAGCCTCCAATAAAAAGATTTAAAAAAATGAAGCAAAGAAACAACAAAAGATATCTGGATTACACACATTACCTTTTAATTTCCACTATATATTATATTAGACACTAAGTACCTCGGAGGAAGAGAAAGGGGACCAGGTGTTTAGGGTGAGGGACCTTTTACAATTTGACATTGTAAGGGAAGATCAGAGAAGTTTCTTTGAGCAAAGACAAGGAAATCATCCTTTAAACCTAGAACTTCATGCACTCTCTGGGGTTAGCTTTCAGCCAAAAAGACCTATAAGAAGAAGATTAACATGGTCCTCACTAAAACCAACCATTCAGGACCAAAAGGGTAGCATTTTGCTCAAAAACCAAGTTCAGAAGATTGGACAGGTACGTGTGGGAGTGGGGTAGGGGTGGCAGTGGGGCTGGAAAGATTGACAAAAGGAAATGGGAAAACCCAGGAAGGAAGAGGCAAGAACCCTAGGACACTGAAAGGATAGCAACTCGTGTCTGGAAATAAAATATGTATAAGTTACTGAAAAGAAATTAATCTGCTCAGCAAACATGTGCCTGAACCACAACTAAGTGTGTGTGTGTGTGTGTGTGTGATTATGAAGGAGTGAGCCATGAGACGATATGGAATAAGGGAATGCAAGTAAAGGACTTGCCCAAATATTCAACATTTCTTATCAATTCTACATTCTAAGACTGCAGTTTGCTATCACTTTTTTCTTTTCCCCATCTTTACTCTGTCTATTGTTTGGCTGAAAGGTAATCTCTAGAAGTGGGTTCGGTTCCAGATTTGAAGGATTTATATGGACCACAGTCTTCAGGGTTCCACCAGACTCTATCATTCCATAAAGTATGCCTACTTTGTTATTGTGATTTTTTTTAAATTAAAGACCATTTTATTGGGGGGGGGGCTCTTACAGCACTTATAACAATCTATGATTGTGAATTTTGTTCTAGGTTTTTCTCGCACTCTGTCCATGACCTTCTATGGTGATCCTGCTCTGAGCCGTGAGTAGAGGCACCTGATCAGGTGCCATCTTGTTCTTCTGGGCTCAGGTGAGTGGTGGCTCTGGTTCACGCTGTCCATTAGTCCTGTGACTAATCGTTACCTTGAGTCTTTGATTTTTGCCCCCTCTTCTTTGATCCAGACAGGAAGAGATCAATAGTTGTGTCGTAGATGAATATGTTATTTCTTGCCTGAGTAGTTTGCATATGCTGTTTCTTTAGCCTTGTTATTCACCTCCCAGTTTTTTCCCCTGGCTCATTTCAGTTTGAACTTCAAGACCTTTATCAGATGCCACCTTTGCCCCTCACTCACTAAACTCACAGCTATTGAGTCCATTCTAACTCACAGTGACCTTCTAGGGTCAGGTAGAACTGCCCTTGTAGGTGTCTAAGATGGACTCTTTACAGGAGTAGGTAGAAAGCCTCATCTCTCTCCCTCAAGGCCTCTTCGCAGATGCCACGCTTCCTTCCTGTGTATTCTCCATAACTCTGTTCCCTTCTACTGGAAGCTCTTTGTCCCTCCCCAGGGTCCTGCATGTGTTTCACATATGCTAGTATTATTGTTATCGCTGTTCGACATACAAGAAAACAGGCTCTGGAGGGTGAATTGAAAGGCAGAAACAGGTCAATCACCTGTGATTCCAGTCGCAGCTGTTCTCGTGTTTCTAGGAGCTTGCTTCCCTTCCCTTTGGATGAACTAGATTTCCCTCAGTGTGCTTTTACATCTCCATCCACTCCAGGACAGACACCATTTCACCTTGGATGTGTGTGTGGAGGGGGAGTGTTTGGGGAACACGAGGTGAGGTAAACATTTGTTTAGTGAACAAAGGAAGGAATTAGTCACCCAGGGTTCATGTGGAATTTATTTTTGAGCTCCTGTCTTACCTAAGTTGTATACCTCAGAGATAGTTACTTTGACCTACCCTGAACCAAATAATACTTCAGAAGGACTCTTTTGGCACTTGGTTTCTGCCCGGCCACCTGGAGCACTCTTAAAATGAATTGGCTTGCTACAGCTGTGGGAAGGTACAGGGCAAGCAATTGAGTGACTCAGCCTAAGTGCAGCAGGGGCAGGGCCAGGGACATCAGAACACCAGATTCTCAGGAAGTTCCAGGAAAGAACATCAGTCATTTCTCCAGTCTTTCAGGAAAGGTGGAAAATGCAGATATGCACTGGCCGATCTCTAAGATAATAAAGAAGATGCTGCCATTCTGTGTAGGAAAGGAAGGGAGGAGAAGAAGGTTAGAGGGTGACTAACAAAAAGGGAAGAAAGCAATTGTCTTACGGAGACCTGATCCCTATGTCTGGTCTATGAAACTGCTGCCACCAGGTGCCCTCACATGGATTCTTTCTCCTGGTGACTCCACACATATTAGAGTAAAGCTGTGATCCGTAGACTTTTCTCTGCCTTCTTTTCTAGACATAGTTGGTCGAGTCTTTCTTCTGGTCCCCTAGGGGTGGGCTCGAACTTCCATACGTTTTGTTAAAAGAAGTTGAGCACATTCACCACGTGCACTGCACAGGAACACGGACCTCCAAGAAGCACCTCTGAAGTGCTCACTGGCTTCGTGTCTCAGAAGAGGAGTCCTGGCATAATGGTTGCTTGTAGGGCTTCTCAGGGCTGGGACGGCAGTTTGAAACCACCAGTTGCCTACAAGGAACAAAGCTGCGGCTTAGTATTCCCGTATGCAGTTGAAGTCTCAGGAATTCACCAGGGTTGTGCTACCCTGCCCTATAGGCTCACCTTGTGCCAGAATTGGCGTGAGGGCAGTGGGGAAAACAGCTGTTCTTCCAAATCCTGGAATCATTTGTGCTGCATATATTAGTCTGTTGGGCCTTGGACTTGTAACACCTCAACCATAAACTCAAGATGACTCATCCATTCTCACAGATTCCCTCATTGAGGAAGTCAACAATCCTAAACATGGAAGATGTGGCAGGCACAGGCAATGAACTCCAGACCCCTCTGGTGCCGTCTTCAGAAAGGCCCCAGATGAGAAAGGACACAGATACCTACATGCTCAGAAGATGAATCGCATTTGAACTAAGTCTTGACATTTGGTGAGATGCTTTTCTATAGGAATGACTGCGTGGGAGAAGAATGATTCATTCCTTGAATCGTTTAAACTTGAAAGCCATGCCATATGTTTTACAGGTGATTGAGAAAAGTTTTCCCTTCTTAAGGCTCACTCTGTGCTGTGATGGATTAGAGAGGACAGACATCCTCACTGCATTCTCTTCCCCCACTCCTTTCCCCTGGAACTCCACGATCCCAAATTCCCAACTCATTCCTGGCCACCAAGGCAATTCTGACTCATGAGGACCCTAACTTCCCCTGTGGATTCCGAGACTTCAACTCTCTAAGGGAGTAAAAAACTCTCGTCTTCTTCTGGCAGAGTGACTAGTGGTTTCAAACTACTGACCTTGCAGCTACGACTCAAGGTATAACCATCACACCATCAGAGCTCCGAGTGTCGAATTCTTTGTCGTCTCTCAGAAAATGGAAAACATGGGTGCAGGCCCTCTCTGATCCGCAGTGGTCCCTCTGTGAACACCACAGTGTGGAGTCACCCTTCGCTCCCAGGCTTCATCCAGTGCCCTTGTTTTACAACTTCTCCACCGTATCAGCCATTTTCATCTCAATGTGCTTCTAAGGTATGTTATCTTGAGGCTCACTCTGTGATTAGAGAGTAGGGAGTGGGGTAGGGTGGGGAGGAAAGTCACAAATGAGAGTGCGGACGGGGGAGGAAAAACATTTTAGTTTTTTCTAAAAGGCGAATTCCCTTCACTTCCAGTCTCCCCCTCTTGGACGGACAGACGTACTGCCGATGTTGTTTCTGCCCACTAGTGTCCAGTGACATTTTATAAAGATGATACTAGAAAATCAACATCACCACAGTGTTCAGTTAAGGCTTCCAGCACCAATTGCTGCCAAATCCTCTCAGACTCATGAGGGATCCCTTGTTCATCAGAGTAGATCAACACCAATGGCTGATTGTTTTCAGAAGTGGATTACTAAGCCTTTCTGCTGAGGTGCCCCAGGGTTTACTCAACCCCCAACCATTCTACTTGAAGTCTAGCATGCTAGCCACCCGTGGACTCCTGGGGATTTATGTCGTCATACTCTAAGTAATATCCTGGTGACAACAGAGTGGTCATTATTGGGCTGTTAACTGCCCAGGTTAGGAGTTCAAGATCACCATGACAAAGACAATAGAGACAAGGCTTATTACTCCCATAAAAAGAAGAGTTACAGTCTTGGAAACCAATAGGTACAGTCCTACTCTGTCCTACAGGGCTGCCACAGTCACCATCAACTCCATGACAGTGAGTTTGGTGTGTGTGTGTGTGTGTGTGTGCGCGTGTGTGTCTGACTATGGTCTGGAATAGCTTTGGGGTCCCATTGGCTTACATGTCTGGGCTGCTCACATAAAGTGGGACATTCCAACCCATGAGCCTCTGTGCAGACAGATAAGACTGTTCTCACAAAGATGCACAGTCTTAGGAAGCCCCAAGGAGTAGTTCGATAGGGCTCTGTAGGGAGGTCATGAGTGAAGGTCAACTCAATGGCAGCGGGCAGGGTGGGTCTGAAGGAGCACTGGATTCCTCAAGGAAAGACCAGGCGTTCAGGCCAGCAGACTGAACCACCAGCCACTCTACAGAAGAAAGGTCTGCTTCCGTAAAGATCACACCTTGGAAACCCTCTCCCCGTGGGCCAGTTCTTCCCTGTCACAGGACATCACCATGAGTGCAAAGTAGTCTTGAGGACTCCCAGAAGACCAGTCAGCGATGGAGCACTGCCACGCACAATGCTTGGAATGACTTTTAAACTACACCATGCAAAATAGACAACTGTAGTGAAAAATTTTGATGTAGGGCTGAGCCCTGATAGCATGGTGGTTAAGTGCGGGACTATGGCCCACAGGCTTGGCAGTTCAAATCCAGCAGCCGCTCTCCAGGAGCAAGGCTGGGTCTCCTACTCCCACCAGAGAGCAGTGATGCTAAAAAATATGTTGGGCTAAGCCCCCGTGGCGTAAGTGGTTGAGTGCGGGACTGTGGCCCACAGGCTTGGCACTTCAAATCCAGCAGCGGCTCTCAGGAACAGCACTGGGTAGTGCCCACGACCACCAGAGGGCAGTGATGCCCAACAAACAAAACAAAAAACAACCCCCCCCCCCCAAAAAAAAAAAAAGCTGATGAAATTGTACAATGTGCAATGAGGTGTCTTCATCCCGGGTGTCCTGGTGGCATCTTTTCCCTCTTGCAAAAGGTTACCCATTGGGTTCCTAATTGTGAGGTCAGCAGTTTGAAACTACTAGCCAGCCCTCAGGGGAAAGATGAAGCTTTCTACTCCCATGAAGACATAGAGTCTCTGAAACCCACAGGGACAGCCTGGCCCTGTCCGAGAGGTTGGCCATGAGTCAGAACTGACGCAAGGGCAGTGAGTTTGTTCTTTTTATTTTGGTGGAATCACTGCCCTGGTGGGAGTAGGAAGCCCAACCTTTCTCCTGGAGAGCTGCTGCTGGATTTGAACCATCAACCGCAGTTGGGCCGCAGTCCTGCACACAACTGTGGGTCACAGTCCTGCACACAACCACTAGGCCACCAGGGCTCAGCCAGTGAGTTTGTTCTTTTTGGTCTTCATTTCACACTTGGGACCACTCCGAGTTTCCTGGGGCAATATTTTTGACATTTTTCTGGATGAGGGAAGCAAGATCTAGCCCCCTCCCTCCCCCCAATCACTGCCATCGGCTCAGTTTTGACTCAAAGTTACTATAGAATGGCCCGCAGAGTAGAATGGCCCGCCTCTGTGGTTTCAAAGACTGAATCTTCATAGGAGCCAAAAGCCTCACTTTCTCCAGAGGATGGACAAGTGATTGCGAACTGTTGACTTTGTGGATGGCAGCCCAACACGTAGCCATTATATGTGTTACCACGCGTGAGGTGCAGGTCGCACAAGGTATCTCCTCTCTGGGCCCGCCTCCTTCTCAAGATGTGAAGATGAACACAGGACAATCAGCATGGCACGGTTCAAAATCTCCTCCCAATCTTTTAGCTCAGACTGCTTCTCCAGAACAGACACTCGGTTATTCTCAGGGAGCAGCTCTCCTCATGATGAGGGGTGTGTGTGTGTGTGTGTGTGGTGAGGAGGGAGAGAGGGCACCGTGACTCAGCAGACACTCAAGGGAGGGTGGGGAGGAAAACACCACAATGTGGCCTGGTGTTTGTTTGAGCTTCTAACGTGACTCAGCAGACACTCGAGGGAGGGTGGGGAGGAAAACACGACAATGTGGCCTGGTGTTTGTTTGAGCTTCTAAGCACCCACCCACCTCAGCAATAGACCACGGCTCCCGCTGTGGCCTGGTGCCCTTTCCTGGCCCTGGAGGTGCTGCCACCAGACCTCAGGCTTAGTCAGGATCCTAATTATAAAAATATGATCAATAAAAATAGAAAATGTGCTATAAATACGACTGCACACTTACCCTTTCGCTCTCTGTGAAGGCATACAAACCACTAAGAGCCCAGGCTAAGCTTAGGTGTGCTTGTCATCAGATGCTGCGTGCGGAGTTGGTTTGGATTCAGTGACGGCCGTAAGGCACGTCGAACGGAGGCACCAGCCCGGTCCTTCAGCCTCGTCATGATCATGGTGATGAAGTCGCGTGCTGCAGCCAGTCAGTCTATCCAGGGAGTCTCCCTCTCTTCGATGACCCTCTGCTTTATGAAGCATGGGGAGAACGTTTGCTTTTTTTTTTCTACCCCTCCCTCCCCCCCCAGCTGTATAAGGTGAATTTGCCATGTTTACTGCTCAGAAAGTATCTATCAATCCCTTAACCACCAGACCTTAATTGCACACCAACGCCAAAAAGAAGGGTAAGAAAAACGTAACCTTCCCTCATCTCCCCTCCTGAGAGCTAAGTCCTTCTCTGGGGTAAGCACTGTGGGTGTACAAGTGAAGACCTCAATGTTTATGGAAAGCTGCCACAGTGTGGGGTAGACCAGGACCCGCCATGCAGGGAGTCAAGTCAGGCTAAGAATGAGGCTGGTCACTGCACTGCAGATGCCCTGAGAGCAGGCCTTCCCAAGCGGTTCACCGCTTACTGAATCAAGGTCCTGCCCTTGGGATGTCATTTAACCCCTCTACTCCTCCAGCTCTACACCATGAATCACTTGTTGTTCATTGCCATCAAGTTGGATTTGACTCACAGAGTCCTCACGTACCACAGAACCACACACTGTCCAGTCCCGGGCCATCTTCACAACCGTTGGCATGTCGCAGCCCATTCTGGCAGCCACTGTCTGTTTCGAGTACTTCCAGCGTCAGGGACTTATGGGGTGATAGATACACTGCTGTGATCTGGTGAGTTTTCATGGGCTAGTTTTCAGAAGTCAATCACAAAGCCTTTCTTCCTGCTCTTTCTTAGGCTGGAAGTCCCCCCGAAGCCCATTCTCCATGGGTGACCCCATTGGCATGTAAAATACCACAGAACCAGTTTCCAGCACATTATAACAGAATGACAGGAAGGTGGCTGGACATGTAAATAGTGGACGCCCGTGTCCATGGCCACTTGCAGTCACGGAACAGACAACACACATGAACGTAGCTTGTGAATTGCAGGGAGATTTCACCGTATCCTGAGCTATGAATTGGCTTAGTGCATTGTGTTAGTCAGGGTAGACTGGAGAAACAAATTCATAGACACTGTGTATAAGAAAGAACTTTATATGAAAGAGCAATTGTCGAGTCCTCAATAAAATGATTTTTTTTTAAAAAAAGGAGGGAAAAAGAGAAGCCTATACCAAGGGCTCAAGTACAAAATATTTGGAAATGAAGATGGCAACATGTGTACAAATATGCTTGATACAAATGATGCATTGAATGTTATAAGAGCTGTGAGAGCCCTCAGTAAAATCATTGAATAAAAAAAGAGCAATTGTATATTGAGAAAACATCCCAGCCTGGTCCAAATATAGACCATAAGTCCAATATTAACCCCTATGTCCGATACTAGTCTGTAAATTCCTTTTCATACTCACGCAACACAGGCAATGATGCTGAATACAGGGAGAACACCAGCCAGTGGACAGAAAGTCTTGTGGATCCAGTGGCGGTGGAAGCATCTCAGCAGGCGCAGGTATCTACATGGCTGCTCCAGCCCCAGGGCCCTGGCCCCATCAGTATAACTCCATGTGTCTTGTCAACAGGAAGGTCTCACAGGGAGAGTGTGTCCCACCTCCTCAGGGAAGACAGGAGTTCTCAGAACCCTCAGGAGAAGGCAGTGTCCACACAGAGGCCTCATTGGCTAGAACCTGATTGACAGGCTAGACTTCCCACCTTCCCTCAAGTTTTCAGGAGATTGTGTATGTGACTGCCACATTCATCATTTATGTTCAGTAATATTCTGAGGAAAATTATAAGCTATTAATAAAGGAATCTTTGAAGGATGATGTGGTAGCTCCATAATCTGGTGTCAACTTGAGACAATTAAAAGTGAAGGGATAGAGCTTAATCTGTCAACCAGGTAGCAGCTTGATGTCTTTATTCGGAGGTGCAATGAAGGTAAATAGCGCACTGGAGGCCAGATTCACCTCTGAGACATTTCTGTTGACAAGCCACATGGAGCCAGAGCCCTCAGTGAACAGAAAGAGGGGTAGTAGACATATCAAAAACACAGCAAGGCATCTTGGGAATACTGGAGCCCAAGAAAATTTGGTCATATGTACATTGAATAAAAAAAGAGCAAGTAGAGTCCTGATGAAGTTCACTGGAACTTTGGGGGAGGAGGATTGGGTTGGCACAGCTCAATAGAAACCCAAACTCATTTGCCATCTATTTGAACACAGCTACTCCATGTGTGTTGAGACAACATTGTGCCCCCTTGCCTGAAATTTTCATCACCTGTGGGTGAACTCCAATCAATGTTTCAGTTAACAACCAAGTAGATGAACTGTTCCCTCAATCAAAACTTACATAAGCTCTCACTGTGAGCTGATGACCACTTGGAAATCAAGAATGCTTTGCACAAAAACCTTATC
Organism: Nesogale talazaci; assembly: GCA_004026705.1. Lineage (NCBI taxonomy): Eukaryota > Metazoa > Chordata > Mammalia > Afrosoricida > Tenrecidae > Nesogale > Nesogale talazaci. Next base: position 70,671 of record PVJH01006598.1, read on the forward strand.
CAGGCAGCATCTTGGGTCAGACTTTCTGGGAAGCTGACCCAGTCCCTCTGATTTTTGACTCTCCTCTCAGGACATGTTTCAGAACCCCATGACAGGATGGACATCCACACCTTCCTCCCAAGCTTTAACTTAGGAGACTCAGCACTTCCCTGCATCTCCCCACTGGGGATGGAGCAACCTGGCAAGGTTCTCTCATTGTTGAGATGAGGAGATAGGGAGGAAGCCAGAGTGAGACCCACCACCACGGAGGTTTCCAAGATCAACTCCTCCACTGTGAGCATCTTCCTCCCCTTACACTGTTTCAAGCTACTCACTGCCCAGACGCAATTGCTGCTTTGCAGGATCATGAACTTAATTCTTTGTTTGTCTCTCTTCTCTGGCCCCCCCCCTTTTTTTTTTGAATTGGGGAGCTGGGAGCACACGTGATCTGACAGGATCCCAGCCAAACGTTACGGATGTTACGGATGATAGCTACATGTCATCAAACTCACCGCACCATCCATTTTGAGATAGTTATTGATATATCAGGAGCCCTGGTGGCCTAGTGGGCTCCATGGTGGACCGGTAACCCCAAAGCCAGCAGTTTGAATCCACCAGTTGCTCTGTAAGAAAACGATGGGCTGGGGCTGAGCCCCGGTGGCGTAGTGGTTGTGCGCGGGACTGCGGCCCACTGGGATGGAGGTTCGATTCCAGCTCCACGGAGCAAAGGCTGGGCCTCCTACTCCCACCACCTGAGGGCAGTGATGTCCCCCCCCCCAAAAAAAAAAAAGAAAATGATGGGGCTTTCTCCTGTCATGGCTTATTCCTGTAAACAATTGCAGTCTTAGCCTATCTTGCCCCATAGGGTCTCTATGATTTGGGATCCACTCGATGGCAGGGAGTGAGTGAGTGAGTTATAAACCAGTCACAGTCATAAAGTCGATTTTGACTCATAGCGACCCTACAGGACAAAGCCCAATTGCCCCTGTGGTTTTCTGAGACTGTAACTCTTTTTTTTTTGAGCGCCAAGGGGAGGAAGTTTATTGCTAGAGACTGTAACTCTTTGCGAGAATAGAAAACCTCACTATTCTTCCTTGAAGCAGCTGGGCAGGGCCATGCCTTGAAATTGGCAAAGAAGTTGCTTCTGTAGGTATCCAGCCCCACAGAGATGTGGAGAATGTAGCAGAAAGGAGATAACAGGAAGAGAGACGAGAAGAGAGAAGATAGGAGGGGAACGTGAGGGATCTCTTACAACCGCTACAAGATGGGACAGGGATTGTAACACTGAAGGCAGCAAGAGGCCTGGAAAGGGTTCTGTGATTTAGCTTGTGGTGACATGCCCAGAAAGACCCTGCTGTTAAGAATGCAGCCACAGGGAAGAAGCACACCAGCCTGGGGTGACCTCAGGTATCAGCCATCAAAGAACTAAAAACTGTAACATTATAAAAGAGAGGGAGTACAGATTGGGGACCCAAAGTCCATCTGTAGGTGAAGCGACATCCTCTTACAGAAGGGTCATGAGGAGGAGATGAGCCAGTCAGGGTGCAGTGTAGCAACAATGAAATATGCAACTTTCCTCTAGTTCTTAAATGCTTCCTTCCCCCCACTATCATGATCCCAATTCTACCTGACAAATCTGACTAGACCAGAGGATGTACACTGGTACAGATAGGAACCAGAAACATGGGAAATCCAGGACAGATGATCCCTTCAGGACCAGTGGTGAGAGTGGCAGGAGGGTGAAGAGGAGGTGGAGTAGAAAGGAGGAACTGATTACAAGGATCTACATATAACTTCTTTCCTGGGATATGGACAACAGGGAAGTGGGTGAAGGGAGACATCTTATGATATCACAAAAGAATAATAATTTATAAATTATCAAGGGTTCATGAGGGGGGGTGGGGGGGAGTAGAATAGGAGAAGCTAATACCAAGGACTGAAGTAGGAAGAGTTTCGAGAATGATGATGTCAACAAATGTATAAATGTGCTTTGCATACGGTAGATGTACATATGAATTGTGATAAGAGTTGTATGAGCCCCCAATAAAATAATTTTCTAAAAAAGGAATGAAGTGATGAGAGCTGAACAAAGCTTCTCTGCTGGCTGTGAGTTGGACGCCTTTGCTGCAGAGGGGGCAAGGACAGGAAGACCTGCATGGGAGGCAGATGTACAGGGCCTGGAGGCCTGGCCTGAGGGGATGAAGGGGTCTGAGAGGAGGCCTTGGTGACTGAGTAAAGGGCCTGATTGCTTGCACAGGTAAGAGAGGCTAAGAGAGCTGTGTGGCCCCAAAGAAAAATGGGGATGTGCTCTCTAATTTGGGGCGCCTACTAGATTTTGTCGGCATGCTTCCTGATCTTGACCCTCAGTTTGAGTTGTATCTTCTTCCATGGTCTTGATAATAGAAGCTGGAGGTCACATGAGAGACTTGGGCAAGGCCAACTACTTCTTCAATGCCAATACCTTTGTCAACAGCACAAATGGTAGCTATGCGCACGGACTTCTCCAGACAGAATACACAGAAATCAAATTGACAATGGACAAGCTCAAGAGTAGCAGCCCAAAGCAGGCCAGGGGTTGACAGGGGAATAGTCAGACCCTCAACTGCTCACTTATAAATCCAGGTTGAAGTTGAAGAGAGTGAAAAGAAGATGAGAGCCTATGACCTTGAGCCTATCTCACCAGAATTTAGAGAACATCTCAAGAATGGGGTTGCTGCATTGAACGTTAATGGCAGATGATCTGAGGAGCTCTGGGATGACATCCAGGACATCATTTTTGAAAGAAAGCCAAAGGTCACTGAAAAGACAGGAAGAAAAGGGAAGGTCAGAAGGAATATCAGAAGAGCTCAGAAACTTGCTCTCCATCATCGAGTAGCTAAGGCCAATGGAAGCATGATGCAGTCAAAGAGCTGACCAGAACATTTCGAAGGATCGCTCTAGAGGACAGAGTCAAATATTAGAATGAAATGTGCACACTCCTAGAGTTAGACAACCAAAAAAGAAAACCATGCTTTGCATATCTTAAACGGAAAGAACTCGAGAAAAAATTCAAGCCTTGAATTATAATCTTGAAAGATTCTATGAATAAAATATTCAATGATGCAGGAAATATCAAAGATGATGGAGCAAATACAGAGTCACTGTACCAAAACTAGGATCGACTCTGCTTCTGATGCCTAGGGAACCTGGCGAAGTTCTGATGGTAAACCCTCAGTTATGTGTTTCTGTGTTCTCAGTTCTTCACAAAGAATATTTGATTTACTCCTTAAAGCGGTCAAGTTTTACTGTGATTCCATTTCATCTTCTTCCCCCACCCCCATAATTCAATCCCATCAAGCAGTATTGTACAATTGTTACAAATCAGTTTGAAAACATTTCTTTTTCTTCTCGTCCTCCTTGATATCAGCTGTCATTTCCATTTTAATGATGGGTAAAATGAGGTGTTGAGAGGTGAAGACATTTGTCCCCAAGATCAAGAAGCATCAGAGCCAAGTTACAAATACAAGTTACTAACACTCTTCTGGAATATGTGTTGGTTCAGTCAATATTTGGTGAATAAAGGAACAAGTGAATGCATGAAGTGGTGGGGGTGGGGGAGACACCAATGCCAGGCTTCAAACACGGAAATTAGCGTGAGTGTCTTTCTTCTTCCCCTGTCTTTCCTGCTCTAACACGTCATGCCGTCAACGGCTACCTCTATGGAGGAAACATTCTTTTCTCACAGTTCAGAAGACTTGAAGTCCAAATTAGGATGCAGCTTTAGGGGGAGGTTCTTCTTTGTCTGTTTCATCTGCTAACAACAATATAACCCAAACTTTGGTTGTAGAGTCCCTTCCGACTAATGGCAGCCCCATGTGTTACTGAGTAGAACTGAGCACCATGGGACTTTCCCAGCTGTCGCGGTCACAGACGGAGTGCTCTCTTCCTAGGTGTCATTGGATGGTTCCTTTGGTGAGCAGCCAAATGCAAATATTGGGTGCCACCAAGAAGCCTGGGTCATCTGCCAGGAGCCAGCAGCAATCAATTTAGTTCCTGTCTTTATACATTCACTTGACTTTGTTAGCGTATGTCCTGTGTGTGTGTGTGTGTGTGTGTGTGTGTGTGTGTGTGAGAGAGAGAGAGAGAGAGAGAGAGAGAGAGAGAGAGAGAGAGATCTGCTCTCTGTATGAGGCAGACAGCATTAGATTTAGAACTTAACCTACTCAATTATGGTCTAATGACTATAACAGAGGACTGCCCCTCCCCACTTTCAGAGAGAATTATCTCCACAGGTTTATTTGGGGGACAGTTATTTCATAACTTGATTTTAGGGGAAGGATGCTTTTTAAAAATCCAAGGCCATTAAAACTTGAGTTAAGTTCTCAGTGCGATAAGAAAGCAAATGTAGGGAGCCCCCACCCATGAGGATCAAGCAGATTCCAACCCTAGGTGGGATCTTCCCTAAGGTTCCTGAGGCTGGACACCTTTCCTGTGGCAGGTGACCTCAGCGTTCTCCCTCAGTGAGGACTAAGGGGTTTGTAGTAGTTAGCAGGCTAGTCTTTAGCCAACGGTGACAGCAGCATAAGGACCAGAAGGCTGTGTCGGTGGAAGGGAAAGAAAAATCACAAAATAGTCATCAGGACTGCTTCGTAACTTTTATTTTATTTTATTTTATTTTTTTTGGGGGGGGGCATCACTGCTCTCCGGCGGTGGGAGTAGGAGGCCCAGCCCCACTGCTGGAATTGAACCTCCATCCCAGTGGGCCGCAGTCCCGCGCACAACCACTACGCCACTGGGGCTCAGCCCCGGAGTCTAGGTCATTTCAATGGGAAGAAGACTAGCCACTGAGTGTTACTATGTGCTGTTCCATTAACATCACCTTCATTTATCCAGTAATCCCTACCGAGCAGTTACTATGTACTGAGCTCTGTCCACAACATGACACAGAGACAGCACCAAACAGAGACAGTTTCCCTGCTCTCTATGAGCTTATGTGAGGGAGGAGTCTGGTGTTTAGGGTGGTGTAGGCATGAGGTATAGTGCTTATGTAATTTCAGACAGTGAAAATGTTGTGAAGAAAATAAAATGGGGAAAATGCGAAAAGAAGAGACGTGAGGTGATCATATCATTTAAGCCTACAATCATCTTATGAGACAATAATATTATTCCCATTTTATGTGCTCTGAGAGGTACAAATAGAGCACTCAGTTATTCAACAAAAGGTTGTCCTTTCAAGCCCACATAGAAGTGCCTTGGAAGAAAGACCTGGCAATTTATTTTTAAGTTGTCCTTTGGACACAAGTTTACAGAGCAAACAGTCTTCCAGGTGGTCTACTTCTAAAAACATTGTAGAATTCTCATCTGAAGCACGTGGAGTTGAAATTAACTCAAGCAATTGGTGAGCGTATCTGACCCCAACCCCAACCCACTGCTGTTGTTTCCACTCTGACTCATAGTAACCTCATGAGAGACTCATGAGACTCTAAATCTTTATGGAAGCAGATAACCCGGCTTTCTCATGTGCAGCGGCTTATGGGGTTGAACCCAATCGCTCAGGCAGCCCAAAGCTTAGCCACCAGCACCAAGGTCAGTGGAATTCAACTGTGAGCCAGGGAGTGAGCAATTAAGGAGTGAAGATGCAGATCTTGGCCCTTCCGAGTGCAAAGTCTGCTCCTAACTATTTCATGAGGCTGCCTAGGAAAGCAGAGTCAAGGTGGAGAACCAGCACAGGATCTTCTAATTCTTATGCTGTGTTGATGACCGTCTACATTTCATTCAAAGAGCTGTTTATAGTACCCTAGCGTTGCTGCCAGGGCATGTAGGTAGAAAGCTAATTTTATGTACATAGTTACATGGGTTCTCTGCCTCTGATGGACCTTGAAGTTAAAAGCACAAGTCACTCCTAACAGGGATGTACCTGGAGCCCGTGATGCTGAGTGACTTTAGCCAATCACAAAAGAATAACTATTACATGAGACCACTGACTTAAACAAACTCAGTGCCACTGAGTCCATGCCAACCTATAGTAAGCAACCTTATAGATGTGGGGGGAAATAAAAACAAAACAAAATAAGGCCTGTCGTACCAAGAGACTTAGGATGTTGCTACGAACAGGGGTGAGGCCACGGGTTGGACTGTTGCTGGGTGTTCACTTGGTTGGGACGGAGGCTGGAGGGGTCAATGTGGGAGGGGGGGGGAGAGGAGAGGAGTAGGTGGAAGGGGACTACCAGGGGGAGGTCTGGATAGTGGTTTCAACTGTTGAATGCAAAGGTAATGACCTGAAATTCCAACCCTCCACCTAATGGGCAATAAAAAGATATTTAAAGAAAGAAAAAAATTAAAAAGAACACGCCGAGGACTTTCATTTCTTGTCCCAAATCCAAATCCACTGTTATCAGTTCCAATTCACAGCCACCCTTTATGCAGCTTCTGTGGCTGTTAATCTTGATGGGAGCAGAAGGATCTTTCTCCAAAAGAGCAGCTGGTGGATCTGAACTGCCAAATCTTCTGGTTAGTAGTCTCACATCGAACCCATAGCATTTCCAGGTTCTTTTGTTTCTTCCTGTATGTAGCAGTAGAAGATTAGGCAGTGAGACTTGAACCAATCTTATACATCTAAGGAACTCATATATATATATATATAAAACATACATTATATACAAATTGTATTAACTGGGCTCTTTTGTGCCTTTGCGATAAAACTGTCATTTCCAGGAAGAGAAGAGGAGGAGTGAGGGAGAGAAACCCCTAGGAAGTTTCCATGGGTTTCATGTCAGGCTGCTAAGCACTAAGTCAGCTGTTTGGACTCACCAGCCACTCCACAGGACAAAAACAAGGCTATCTTCTCCCATAAAGTTTTATAGTCTCAGCGACTCAGAAGGATTCGTACAGTCGCTATGAGTTAGAATATGCTGGAGGGCAGTGGGTTTTAGTTTTCTTTCCCCTAGAGGAAGAGGGAACCTCTTGTGTTTTGAGTTGCCCTCTCCTCTGAAGGTCTGAGGCAGAGTCTTCATGTTGCCGGAGCCCTTCTTTGACAGCCTGGTTCTTCCTTGTCCCCTTGGAAGCCAAAAAGGCCATGTATTTCCTCTCCTTTTACCACTTTCTTCTTCCAAGGGCATACACCCATTCTTAGGCTGCCAGAAAATAGAGAAAGTCACTTGACTTCACAAGAATCTGATCGAATTGACTGCAGTTCCCAACTGCCAAAGGTGTTTGTGCATCCTACAATTGGGCTTAAATCGGAGGGAATTTGCTTGCTTTGACAAGCTCAGCTGGCAGTTGGCTTCAGAAGCTGACTCTTCTCCAGACGCAGAGATAACAAGCAGGAAACAAATACAGTGTCAGTGTGCCCCGTTGCCATGAGCAATGCATCCATGGACAGCGGGGTGACCAGTGGGAACCCAACCGTTGTATCTGTCATCCCATCCTCCTCCTGATTATCCCCCAGGGCCGCTTTCCTTCCAGAAATCAAGACGCCCCTGCACATGCTTTTCTTTCATTCAAAAATGGCTGCAAGCATGCTGAAGAAATTACTGATTAGCGAACATACAATAGCTGGTGCAGACACCAAAGTGTTTTTGTTTTTTAAAGCTGGGGCACGGAGGCATAATGTCAGCCTGTCAGCCGTCCCTGGATGGTTCAGGGTTATCTACGTGTGTCCTGCTGTTGTCCTTGAGGAAGCAGATCCATAAAACGTTGCTAAGGCAAAAATGAGTGACTGCCTGACTTAACATGGGCTTCCCGATAAGATCTTTCCTGTGTACAGCTGGTGAATTGTGCTCCTGCGTGACAAGCCCCTCCCTCCCATCGCATACATCCTCTCTCCCGAGACTGACAATCCACTCCTGTGTTTACATGTAGCGAGTCCCAGACTTACAATAGGGTCTTGTTCCAAGACATCCAGTGCACACCAGTTCTGTAAGCTTGATACGTCTCCTTCTTTTGCTCTTCGGGCCTTTTATGCCGCTATCTTTATGAATCCAATTTCTGAACATCTGCAACTGAACATCTGAGCGAACCTCGGCAAGTCACGCGCTCCCCTGCTGCATGTTTTGTTGTGTGTTGTCCTCGAGCCGACTCAGGCCCATAGCCACCCTCTCCGCAACAGAACCAAGAGCTGCCCGGTCCTGGGCTGTCCTCACAATCATTCCCCTGCCCAAGCCCCTGGTTGCTGCCACTGTGCCCCTCCATCTCCTCCAGGGCCTCGCTCTTTTTCACCGCCCCTCCACTTCACCAAACATGCTGTCCTTCTGCAAGGACTGCTCTCTCCACACAATAGGTCCAAGAGCCTAAGACGAAGTCTTGGGCTGAGCCCCGGTGGCCTAAGTGGTTGAGTGCGGGACTGCGGCCCGCGGGCTTGGCGGTTCAAATCCAGCGGCGGCTCTCAGAAGCCGCACTGGGTAGCGCCCACGACCACCAGAGGCAGGGATGTCCCAAAACAAAACAAAACAAAGCAAAACAAAAAGACGAAGTCTTGCAGCCTGGCCTCGAAGGAGCACTCTGGCCTGACTTCTTCCGATACAGAGCTACCTGTCCTGTTGGCAGTCCATAGTAATCTCATTCCTGGCACTGCAATTCAAACACACTGGCTCTTCTCTGGTGGTCCGCAGTCGATGTCCCTATTGCAGGTGGTATCTATTCAAAAACCCAAACCCAAACCAAACAAAATTTCCAAGCTCATGCCACTGAGTTGATTCACAGGGACTCTACAGGACGGAGTAGAACCTCCTCCGTGGGATTCCCTGACTGCAAATCTTTACTGGAGTAGAAAGCCTCCCGTGGTCTGACTGCTGGTTTCAAACTGCTGATCTTGAAGTCGGCAGTCCCCCGTGTGACCCGCTATGCTACCAGAGCTCCTTCTGCCGCTGATAGAATGGACAAAAATATCACAAACCCCCCAAAATCCCCAAACAGTCAAACGTGCGGCCAATAGTAACTCTGTTTGTTGTCTGACTCTTCTTCACTCACCGGTTTTGCATTAAATACAGTAGTCTGATGCATTGCCCTTGAATATTAAAATACAAAGCCCAAACCTAGTTGCCCATGAGTTGATGCGGACTCAGAGTGATTTCATGTGTGTCAAGAGTACAGCTGCGCTCCGCAGTGATTTATTTCAATGACCGATTTTTCAAAAGTCTACTGGCAGAGAGTTCTTCAGAAGTGCTGCTGGCGGTACTTGAACCTATCACATTTTCATCAGCAGCAGAGTGCTTTTGCACCCTTTGAAGTCGCCACCCATGAACCTAGCCCGTGGGAAAGAATACATTCCCCTTCCTTATAAATTTCTCCAGCTGTCTGCATGCTCATAGTGCTTCTAAGCAACTGTGTCTTTTTTCCCTCGCCGTCTTTTAATATAGACCTTTCAGTATCTTGGCACCCAATTATTGCAAGGCCTTGATGCACTGGAATTGATTGATGATTAGGGTGAAGCATTTAGGGGTTTTATGGCAAACTCTCTTGGTGGCGCACTGTCTTGAGTGGTCCAAGTGCATTGAGTAGGCCCTGGGAACAGGGCGAGAGCAGACTGAGAAAGGCTGGGAGGCATGCCAGAGGCAGGGAGAGGGCTTACACCCGAGGGCAAGGGTGGGGGGACAGGTTGGCAGGTTTCAGTCCATCAATGACATAAGAACACCGAGACTCTTTGATTTCTAATCAAGTCACCACCAAGCTGCTTCCTCCACCTTGGAGTTTTAAAACATACACACACACACACACACACACACACACACACACACAAACCTCATTGCTTTTGATTAAAAAATAATAAGCCATCCCATCACCAGACCCATGATTGTGGCACATTGGATTGCTATCTTTAGTGGGTGTCTCTTGTGTATCTCCAGATGTCCATCGATGGGTGCACTTCAGGGGCCAACAGTAACAACGCACATTTTTGTTACGAGCCTTTTGGCTAACAAGCTGCTTTTTGATACCACCTTTCCATCCCCACTGGTGTAATATGCAAAAGAGGGGAACGTCTACATCCTAGTCGACACTGGTGTCCTCGGGTCTGAGCAGCTAGACGGGTTTGGCGAAATGGAGACATTTGAAAACCTAGATGCGCAGTGCGATACGTCCTTAATCAGGCTTTAGTTAGTAGAGAGACTTGAATATAATAACCTGTAAAATTTGCTCATTGTTCAAATCCCCAATGTGCGAAGCTGCTGCGTCTGTGCCAGCCACACGCACAGCAGTGGTTTTGAATAATTCTCTCTCGCTGGTGCCCTTGACTCTCCATCTGTCGATACATTATGGTCTGCGTTTCTATAGGGAAGGCATATTCTTAAGGAATCCTTTCTCTCTTTTCATTTCACCGTGGTTCTGAAAACATTTCCCCCAAACGACGGTAATTTCAGGTCGGGCACGTTGTGGTCAGCGGCGCATGAGGAGCAGAGACGTTTTGTTGTGGTTGCCTGCTGCTGCCATGCTTGTTGCAGTCTGAAGTGACACTGGCACAGGGTGGTGAGGAGCGGCTAGCTTGACTCTGGGGAGCCTGGAAGAGCATCAATGGCATGGAACAAAAACAGCGTCATCCGAACACCTTGGTTTCGAGGCTGGCAAAGCAGGGGTCACACCGGATTATTTCTGTGCGAAAATAATTTTGACCAGGGAATTTGGGTAGGAAAGGGGCAGACAGTGACCGAGTCTCACAGGAATTGCTAAAGACACCAGTGTTTTGTATTAAGGGGGAAATAAGTGAACCACTGAGCGGCCGCAATTTGCTCCGGGCATAGGAAGCTGTGGTGAGAGGATCAGACCGTCTCGACGACGTCACACGTATGGGCAATGCAGACGAGGAAGGCTGCCCAAGGGTTTGGGGTGCTGACTTATAAAGGCGAGCGGTATAAATCACGAGGAGCGCAACAAAATGAAAGGAGGAACTGAGGAAACCGGAGTAAGATTTGAAGAATTCTGGTTTCCGAGAGAAAGGGGGGTTCAGGACAGATGAACCCTCCTGGACCAATGATGAGAGCGGTGATACTGGGAGGGTGGAGGGAAGGTGGCGAAGAAAGGGAGAATTAATCGCAGGGATCTACATATAACCTCCTCCCTGGGGTACGGACAGCGGGGAAGTGGGTGAAGGAACACATCGAACAGAGTATGATATGAGAAAATAATGATAATTTGTAAGTTATGAAGGGTTCATGCGGAAGGGGATGGGGAGGGAGGGGAAACATGGGGAGCTGATACCAAGGCCTAAGTAGAAGGAGGATGTTTTGAGAATGGTGATGGCAACAAATGTGCAAATGTGGTCTGCATACACTTGATGCATGCATGGATCGTGATCAGAGTTGTATGGACCCCCAAATAAAATGACTTAAAAGAAAAGATGGGGGGAGAAAGGAAAGGAGAAGCACAGCAGGGGGTAGACAAAGGGGCTAGGCAGAGGCAGCCAGAGAAAGAAAACGCCTCATGAGAGCGGAGCGGTTCCTGAGAGTGGAAGTGGTCCTTTTCACGCAGAGTCAGACTTAGAGCACACTTTTCAGAAATCAAATCAAAGCCCAGCCTTACGCTGTAAGGCCAGTGGGAAGGTCATGTAAGTATAAAACATTTTGTGTACACAGAAAAACCCAAACAAACTCACCTTGGAATCAACACAGTTCATAGGGACCCTGTAGAAAGAGCAGACCTCCCTCTCTGCGGTTCCAAAACAGCAACTGTTCATGGGAATCACAAGTCCCACCTTTCTTCTCCCGGGAGCAGCTGGTGGCTTTGAACTGGCGACTTTGTGGAGCAGAACCCAACATGTGATATTCGATTCTGATGGAGCCTCCCTTCTTTTCCCCATCCTTCCAACTCCCAATGCACTCCAGACCCTAGTTTAAAACAAGCATCATGACTGGATGCAATCCAGCAACCAGTCTTTGGAAAGTTACTTTTGTTTTGTTGTCCGTGTCCTCCATTGTCTTGGGAGTCACATTCCCACCTGGAGACCTTGTTTGTAAACGGAAAATACCCAACTCCCTGCCAAACAACCCTGCAGGACAGGGCAGAACTGCCCCGCCGCGTGTCCAAGACTGTACAATCTTATGGGCAGAGACAGCTTCATCTTTCACCCCAAGGCGACCATCGAGAGCGGAGGTTCTCAGCCTGTGGGTCTTGACCCCTTTGTGTGTGTGTGTGTGTGTGTGTGTGTGTGTGTGTGTGTGTGTGTGTAATGATCCTTTCACAGGGGTCACCTGACTCACAACAGTAGCAAAAGTACAGCTATGGAGCAGCAACGAAAGTAATGTTAGGGTTGGGGGTCAGCACACATGAGGACCTGTCTGACAGGGTCTCGGCATGAGGAAGGTAGAGACCCACTGACAGAAAGGTTTCAAACTGCTGACCTTGAACACCCACCGCACCACCAGGGCTCCTTTGATGGAAAGAAAAGGGAAAATGGGAAACCACAATGCTGTAGCTGTCCAGCCTTTCCAACGCGCCACGACCGCAGGGGCTTTTCCTCAGGTTTTCCAGGCTGTGATATGGTGGGCTCTGACTGCTGACTTGACAGAGAGCTGCTCGGCACTGAACCATGGCGCCACCTTTGCTCCTTCACAGCAAGGAAAGCAAAGGAGCCTGGGAACGCAGTCTCAGCCTAAGTCCCTCCGAGGAAAACAGGCTGCAGAATCTTCCTGGTCCCTCACTCCCAGTCTGGAGATTAAAGTCTAAGCAAGCTCAAGCCACAAATGCCTTCAGCCGGAAGGAAACGGCGCTGGGGGCAGAGGGCCAGAGGGTGGAGTCGCTATGAGCAGAATGTGTGGAGAAGAACATTCCCCACCCCTTCCTCTTCTCCCCCTGCTCTACAATATGTCCTCGGGTCTGGAAGAATCCAGTAAGGCTGTCCTCCAAACAGAACCAAAATGGGTCTTATTGGGTGGTGTCAGAGGCAGGAGGTCTGACATTAAGAAGTCTCAACCTAACAAAATAATAATAATTTATAAATTATCAAGGGTTCACGGGGGAGAGGGCAAAGGTGAGGGAGGAGAAAAATGAGGAGCTGATGATACCAAGGGCTCCAATAGAAAGAAAATGTCTTGAGAATGATGATGGCAACAAATGTACAAATGTGCTTGACATGCAATGGAGGTATGTATGGATCTTGGTAAGAGTTGTATGAGCCCCCAATAAAATGATTTCTTTTAAAAAAAGAAAGAAATCCCAACGTAGCATAAGTCCTGGTCAGGCTCTCTGGAGACCTGGGCGCTGGTAGGCCAACTCCCTGAATTAATGTCCCCCGAGAATTAATGTCACTTTCTCCTGGTGGCCTCCTAAAGTGACCAGATTTTAAGTGGGACACCATTGACCGGGGTCAAGAAGGGGAAGGGGGAGTTCTTGATGAAAAATTTGGTCTATATGGAGCACCAAAAATGTTCATAGAGGCTGAGTTCTGATGGCATAGTGCTTCTGCGCGGGACTGCGGCCCACTGGGTTGGAGGTTCAAATCCAGCAGCGAGGCTGGGCTTCCTACTTCCACCACCAGAGGGCAGTGATGCCCCCCAAATGTTCATAGAACACAAAATTAGTATTGTAATATGATTATTTGATTTTAAAACGCCATGGGACACATTGTTAAAAAGCGGGATGTCTGGTCACCTTATTCTAGTCTAAACCTTGTGGGGGCCACTCTTCCTGGATGCTGAGAGCCAAGTGGGTCACATGGCATCACCCTTGGTGGTGAAGAGAAGAGCCTCATGGCCAAACACAGGCCTGGCCTAGTTGGGGGCAGGATGGAGGGAGCATGGCTTGCAAATGCTCCCACCCCCCACCCCGGGGTGGCCCAGAGGGGCAGGGGCTAGATCCAATGGTGGCATCAAGCCGCGAGTAGGAATGGAAGTGGGTCGATGGGAAGGGGCCATTGCAGAGTTGCAGTGGAAAAGTCAGGGAAAGCTTGCGGAGTGGCGGTGGGGTTGGTGGTGAGGAATTCAAGGCCAGTGGCCTGCCTCTCTGGGGCCTGTGACCCCACTCCCCATTGAGGGCCAATGTCCATCCTCTTTTCAGGAAAGCAAAAGCATTGCAATTCAAGGAGGATATCAGAAGGCAGCTTGGTGATCATCTGTTGTTTCTGACTGAAGCTTGCCGCAGAAGGGTCTCAAACTCAACTCCACTTCCCATCGCACCCCCAGGAATCAGAGAATCCCCGTCCCCCCCATCCCCCACCAACTCAACACTCAGGATTCTCTGTGAGTCTGCGTTGACGCTAAGACAGCTGGTCCCTAGGAGGGCTGGAGGAGTTAGGGGAAATGGGGGTGTGACTGCTAATGGATGGGATGTGTGTTTGGACTTGGAGCGGGGAGGCAGATGACGAAAGTCTTCTAAAATTAGATATTGGTGATGATTTCACAACTCCATGAATATATTAAAAGCCTGCTTGTGGGGGGAGGGGGTTGGAAGATGTGCGCTAAATGAAGGCTACTAAGTCGAAGAATTAGCCAGAGGGAAGAGGTGCTCATGCATCGTGACAGCTGGCCCTCGTGACAGCTGGCCTTGATGACCTGTTGGTCTTCTAGATTTGAGTCAGGGTTTGGCAGGCAGAGGAAGGGGTAGGTGAAGAGAGCTGACGATGTGAGCGAAGAGCAGGAGAAGGGGCCGGGAAGGGGGAGGAGGAAGATGAGAGAAAAGGAGGTGTGGCTAGCTGGTAATGTCACGGCTCATGAGGGAGCCCAGAGAACAGGTTCTGGCCACATCGACCAGCTTCTCTGCCCTGTGGAGAGCCTCCTTAGTGTCACATGGCAGCTGCCCTGCAGTCGGCATAAAGATCACCCCTTCCTGCCTTGGACTTCTACTGGACTGCCACCCCCTCTGCTTCACAGGCAGGGCCACTTCTCTAGATTCTGGTTTTGTAGGTTTATGGACTGGGTTTGGCAGCACAGACTTGTTCCTGAACAGTAGAGGGTGCTGTCAGCATGCACAGAAATTGGGGCTGTCCAGCCCAGGAAAAAGGAAGGAGTTGGGTTAAAATCTGAGGTGCCTTTGATTCTAATGCAATTAGGCTAGCATAACATATGTTGGAATTCAGAACACATTTTGCCACATTCTTGAAATAGTGATTTGGCATCTGTGCCACTGTAATAAAATAAAACAGAGCACTGCTGTCTTGTTAATTCCTTGAAGGATGATTTATGTACACTGGTCTGGGCATTCTTTCATTCAGCACATATTTGTTACATGCCTACTACGCACGAGTGAGCAGGGTGATGGTAGTGCAGTGGTCAGAGAGGGACTAGGGTTTGATTCCTGGCTAGGCTACCGCATGCTCTGTCAGGGAAGGCTGGCATGTCGGCAATGGGCCGAGCTTCCAGTCTAGAAGGACCAGGAAGAAAAGCCTAGTGACTCAACTCTGAGAAATCAGGCCATGAAACCCCAATGGATCCCAGCAGGCCAATCCATACCTATCATGTGACACAGGACAGGGCAGAGAGGATTTGGTTCTACCACACAAGGAGTTGCCAGGAATCGGGCGCAGGTTCCATAGCAGCAAACGACAATCTCACGCAGCACGTGTTGGGCATTTTGATAGTTTGGAGCCATCGATCTCTGACTTGTACCACAGGCTGCTATGGGTAACTTTCAGAAAAGACAAATTATGTTATCCCCATGCATGTTCAACTCCCAAATGTGAGATGTTCTGGAATTCTATTTAAGCATCTAGTATTGCCAGGACACAGCTGATCAAGGAGGAGGGAACATTGTTGACTTTTTTTTTTAATCTGCTCACCCTGTCAGCTGAACTGCCTGAACATGTAATAATAACTAAATGTATTCTGTACACACTGGATGCCAGCCACTACTCCACGTGCCTTACATTTTTGGTACGAAATGGATCACGTGGTTCAGCAGTATTGGCATCACCCAAGAACTAATCAGACATGGGGAGTTTCTAGTTCCACTTCCTAGCTATTGCTGCAGAACCTGCTTTTTCAAGGAGATTTGTATGCACATGCAAAGACATCTCTCAACTATGTATTGTCTTATTGAATCCCATAAACATATTAAACAGGAGCACTATTTTATTCTTATTTTAAAGTGGGAAACTGAGGCAAAGGTAAGTCAAATAACTTGCCCAATGCAAAGCTGGCCTTTTAAAAAAAACAAAGCAGGCAAACAAACAAAAGCCAGCTGTGCTCCATGCTTTTGTTCACATCCCCAAGCTTTCATCCATGCTTTTATTTGTAATTTACTCACCGCCCTCTTGCTTTCTGCATTGTTTTATATGCATCAAATAGATGTAATAAACATGGCTACCTTGTCACAAATCATATTGGTAAGTAGTCACTGCTTGTAAATGCTGGTGGGCTCATTAAAGTAAAAGTACTCTCTAGTAGATTATACAAATTAAATAAGCTATCCAAATTAAATCCTATCATTTCCTTTCTTGGTTGTATGTTATGTACCAGAATGTCTGTTTTTATGTCTGCCTCTCCCCCCTCTGACATGCTACAACATGCTATGCCCCATGGCCTTCCCGATTGCCACAGGTACCTGCATGGCTATCTCTCTCACTTTCTTCAAATCTTGGTTGAAATGGTGCTTTCTCTAAAAGCATCCTCCACCACGCACTTGCAATGCCAACTGGTACTCTTTACGAAAATCACGTGGGCAGGAAACAAAGACACGCTTGTCAAAATTGAAGTAAAAAGAGGTGACTTTATAAGGCAGGAAGCCCATGTAGAAATTCATTAGGGCCCAAAGAAGAAAAAGACTTATACGTCTCCTTGCCTCCTGTCACCTAGAATATTGAACTCTGAGAGGAGCCCTTGGAAGAGCACGTCAAGAGGGACAAGCTTTACTCGTATGCTACTCCACATAGCCAAGTGAGTAATGGAACATGTGGAGGACAACACCACAGGAGAATTCACTGAGACCTTCAGAGGGAGCTTTAGCAAGCTGGGAGGATGCCCCTCCACCCTGTGTTGGCCAAGGTCAGCACTATGGGGAAGGAAAAAGGCAGACCTCAGCCTAGTCACTGCAAGTGTCTTCACAACTCTGCTGAAACATTCGTTTGACCAGGTTAACATACTTGCTATGATGTTTGCATGATACTTTGGATATTGTCTAAAAAACTGGGATCATCTAAATGGAACCTGGCTACTCAGTTTTAAGGTATTTCTACCTTACAAGGGAAAGAAATTGAAGCGTCGGGCACCTTCCCTCCCCATTACACACACACCTGATTTCTCTTCATTGCCCTTTTTATCACTGTCTCACAATCTGATATTCTTTATTTCTTTGTTTGCTCATTGTTCATCCCCATTAGAATATAATCTTCCAAAAAGATAGAGATTTTTGTTTGCTCCATACCCTGTGCATGCCTCAGCTCTTAGAAAAATGCTAGCAACCTGTAGGTGCTTTATATTTCTTGAGGGAACGAATGAGCAAATATATGAATGAACAAGCGTGTGATTTCAGGTCACCTTATAGTCATTTTACATCTCAAAAATCTAGCAACAGCATAGATAAAACAAATGCTTTTTTAAAAAAGTTTTTTAAAGAGCTTTTTCATAGAAAGGCATTCTGATGGCACAGTGGTTAAGTGCTGGGCTACTGTGACAGTTATGGTTTCGGGTCAACTCTGCTGGGCTAGGATTCTGAGGGGTTTGGCAGTTATGACCAAGTAATCCCTCATAATGAGATCTCCTGGAGTGCATGGCCTGCTTCAAATATAAGTGGACCCTGTGGGAAAATTTACTTGATTTTCTTCAGAATTTGGATCTTGCATCTAGCTCATCATTTGACCTCCAGATCTTTCGACTCGAGGTAACACCTTGCCATATTGCCTGTTCATTCCAGGGAGTTGTCAGCAGTCTGCATCTAATCTGGAAATTTTGGGTTCATCGGCTTCAGCAGATGCTTGAGTCAGGAGAAGCCTCTGATCTAAACACTTAGAACTTGTCCAACTGTACAACTTTATGAGCCATTCCTTTGATGTAGACTTCTCTCACTCTCCATTTATTTATTTATGTATATACTCACTCACTCACTCACTCATTTCCTTCCCTTTTTCCTTCCTGACTTTAAGAAGCCCTGTTGATGGAGTGATGATGTATTGGGCTGCCACCCATAAGGTCACCCTTTCAAAACCACCAACCCTCCTCTACTCCTATAAAGAGCTAGTCTTGGAAAACTCACAAGGCCATTTCTACCCTGTCTGATAGAGTCCCTTTGAGTCTACATCTGCTCAATGGCAATGAGTTGGTTTTGGTTTGACTGGTTTTGCTTTCTAGAGAACTCAGCCTAAGGGAATTGCCAAGCAAAAGTTAATGGTTCAAACCGATTGGTTTCCCCACGGGAGAAAAATGTGACAGTCTGCTTCTGTAAAGATTCACGCCTTAGGAATCCTATGGGTTAGTCAGGTCTGCCCTGTCCTGGTAACATCACTATAAGTCAGAATCGACTCAATGGCAGTGGAATTATTTTAGTTTTGGGTTTGTTCGGGTTTGTTTGTTGTTGGTTTTTTTTTTTTGGTGTACTTCACTCAAACCAAGCTTACTGACATTGTGTCAATTCGCACTCATACTACACCAATAAAAGTAGAACTTGGATGCGGTTATATAACCGTGTAAGAAATGGTGAGAGAATGGTTAGTATCTGAGCTCCTTTGACTTCACAACACAAGGGGGAAGGAAAATCATACTCAGCCTGAGCCTCATGAAGTAGGGGTCAACATGACTTCATCCTCTTGACTTAGACCTGACATCAGTTGTCCTTCCCATGAAGTAAAAACCAGTGACACACACACACACACACACACACACACACACACACACACACGTGAAAGAGAGAAAGGAGAGAGAGAAAAAAATTATATCAATTTTAGAATCAGGAACATTTTGATAGTCTCCACAGGTTTGCAATTGGAGAAATTAATGAATCCGAGGTCATCAGGTCAGGCGTGAAACTGGAGAGACTGATGAATCCAAGAGCAGCAGATTAGTTGACAGGCTAGTGGTGACTCCTGGGATGGGCAGGCAATATGACAAACCGGTGGTTCAAATTCAGAGAACTGGAGGCTGATGCACCAGATGCAGGATCCAAACCCAGCAGAAAATCAGATAAATCCTTCTAAAATAAGGAAAAGGCCATATCCCCCAAGGAAACGGTCCTTTAATTCCATAAGTGCTGAGTAAGGGAGGATGGCATTACCCACCAGTCCTCTTATTAGCTTCTCATAACAGATTCCATGATGGTGTTGATTATATTGTGTTAGATCATATCACAGGGATTCCTAGACCCCATTCACCGAGCCACTGAGCACCCTGACCCATTCATGTTGACACAACACCCAAGTATCATCACTAAGCTCCATTGCAATGGTTACACAGAACGCACAGACGATATTCATGATTATGGATTTATTTGAGATAAGTTACAATTGAGGATCAGAAACCACTTAAGATACATACATTTCTTTTGGTGACGAGTGCCTTTTTACAGTTCTGCCGACAGGTAGGCTTCTCTCTAACTTCAATCATGAAGTCCTTTGGACTCTGGCCTGCTCTACAATGTTATAAAGCTCTGTTAGTGCTGCTGATAAATTCCTAAACCTTCACTCTTTATAAGCCTCAGCCCAAAGGCATCTGACTATAGCTTTGTTGGCCAAAAAACATAACCTTGCAGTTAAGAGTCTGGGAGCACCCTACTTTGCAACCAAGCCTCCTGCCCTAAGACTTTCGAATTTACTCACTTCCCTGACTTGTACTCTTGATTCTGCTGTGGTCGTTTTTTGGCTACACCTCTGATGTCACAGCAGACTCCTGATCAAGGAGATTCAACTTCTGATATCTTGGGACCCAAAGAAAACCCTCTACTCCAGGCTCTTCTCTTTTGCTTGTGGTGAAACTGCGACTTCTGCTTCTGAGATGGTTCATTTAAAACATGGCAGGAGGGCAGGGTAAAAAAAATGAAATAAAATAACACAGCAGGATGGGAAAATCGACCAATTCCCAGGTCACAGTCTCTAGTATTTACAATAATTAATTCTGTTAACAGTCATCATGGTTGAAGAATTTAATTCTATCAACCACTTCCCCCCACCTTCACTTATCCAGAACTACCAAGAAAAGAGGAAATAGGCTGAGTCCCGGTGGCATAGTGGTTGAGTGTGGGACTGGGGCCCACTGGCTTGGTGGTTCAAATCCAGCAGCAGCTCTCCAGGACCAAGGCTGGGTAACTCCCATGACCACCAGACCACCAGAGACCCCCCCAAAAAAAAGAAAAAGAAAAGAGAAAATATACCAATCTGCATGGTTCTGCTCAGTCATATAATGTGAGTTACAAAGGCTATGGTTAGAAGAGTCATATCAAGTAAATTATTACCCCACATAACACTATCTTTTCTTCCATTGTTCTGGTTAAAAAACGAACAAACAACCTAAACAAGATTGTCCCCCGATTCAGTAGTGAAGTCTGTTCAGCTGCAATAAGTGATAATTACATGTTATGCATTTCATGTCCACATTTTTGTGAATTTTGTATTTGGTACAGAATTTACTTTGATGAATAAAAGTTTTAGCAAAGGGTATCATTTTTGCTTAATACCACTCAGTTAACTTTAAGAAGCTTCTCTGTATGTCGGGGTGGTAAAACCTATCATTAAACGTAGTAGTTGCTAAGGTAACCAACTTAATGAGCAATTAAGTGCATGAAATCCATGGAACTCATCCATGTGCGAATTTTCCAGTTCCAGTGGTTCAAAAACAGACATATAATTATTTTTAAAATGAAATTCCCCTTTTAACCAGAGGGAGGGATCAAAGATGTCAAGTTTCATTCATTGAAATGTCCTCTGTGCATTTTAGGTTGTGTTGATGTTGGAGGACCTGCTTTAATGTTCTCCTCCTTTTCTGAGTTTCAAAACAACAAAAAGACCAGCATCGGAGTCCAGGAGAGGGACCCCAAGGTAGTCTTCCTGCGATTGGCAAAGTTGAATTGAGGACAACTGCTTGAAGTTTTTGTATCATAACTCAGCACCAAGTTTGATAAAATGGAAATGACTCACCTCAGAACATATTGAATCTAGACATATATATGAAGCTATTGAAGATCAGCTTATTTAGATGGTATAGTGGTTACAGGTTGGGCTTTAATCTTTAAGGTCAGCAGTTCAAAACCACCAGCCACTTTGCCAGAGAAAGAAGGCATTTTCTATTCCAGTAAAGAGTTATAATCTCAAAGCTCAGGGGGACACCTCTATCTTGTTCTACAGGGACACTATTTGTCAGCGTTGACTCAAGGGCAGTGAGGTTTTTGTGTTTTTTGTACTCAGTGAGTTAGTCTGGGTAAACTAGAGAAACAAATTCATAGAAACTCATATGTATATAAGAAAGAGGTTTATATAAAGGGTAATTGTACATTTAGAAAACATCTCAACCCAGGCCAGTCCAAGCCCATAAGTCTGATGTCTAATACCAATCTAGAAAAAGTCCTCTTCAGACTCATGAAATACGTGCAATGACACCGAATGCAGGATGATCACAGACCAGTGGGTAGAAAGTCTTTGGATCCAGTGGTGTTGTAAGCATCACAACACTGGCAGGGGTCTCTAAGTGGCTTTTCTGGCTTCAGAGGTCTGGTTCCATTAGGGCAGGTCCCTGTGGTTTCTCTGGCTCAGGGCACTAGTGTAGTTCCATGGGTCTTGTCAGCTGCAATGTCTCCCAGGAAGTAAGCAGAGAGAGAGGAGTGCCTCCCACCTCCAAGAAGAAAATACAAGAGTTCCCAGGATTCTCAGGAGAAGGTCATGGCTACATAGAGGCCTCATTGCATAAAAGTTCTGCTTGCTCAACATTCTCATCAACTTTATAGTTAGTGCCTTTTAAGATTGTAGCCACCCTGGTGATTTCTATAGTAGTTTTGCATTATAATCTTACCTTGGATTTTCCTGATGATCAGTCAGGCTGAGAATCTTTCCCTGGTATTAAAGCCTTTTCAGATCCTCCTTTGGAAGGTTTCTGTTCTGTCTGACTTCCGGATGTCAGAACTGCAGCTGGCTTCTCCAAGAAGCAGTCTCTGAGACGGAACTTAGAGGTTACAGTACTCATTGGGTAGTGTGCTCAGTCAGTCCCTTGGAACACTTCCATTCTACCAATGAGAGAAGAAGAAATGTGTCATCCCATCATAAAAATGAGACATCTAGGCAAGATACAGGAGGTGCTAGATAAAATGCGCCCTCTACAAAGATGCCCTTTTCAAGTTACAGTGTCCTGCTGCTGTCAGGTGTCGTTGATTCGGTTCTTTTTTTTGTTTTTTTGTGGGCATCACTGCCTCTGGTGGTCGTGGGCGCTACCCAGTGCCGCTCCTGAGAGCCGCCGCTGGATTTGAACCGCCAAGCTCGCGGGCTGCAGTTCCGCACTCAACCACTTACGCCACCAGGGCTCAGCCTGATTCAGTTCCTACATACAACAACCCCATGCACACAAGGACAAAGCACTGCACTGTCCTGCACCATCTTCACAATTATTACTTTGCCTGAGCCCATGGTGGCAGCCACTGTGTCAATCCATCAGTTAAGGGGATTTCCCTCTTCTCAACCCCTCTCCTTTACCAAGCACGATGCCCTTCTCTAAAGACTGGTCTCTTCCGACAACATGTCCAATGTATGTCAGACGAAATCTCACCATTCTTGTTTCTAAGGAGCACTCCAGCCTACTTCTTCCAAGACAGACTTGTCCTTTTGACAGTCCAGGGTACTTTTAATATTCATTGTCAGCACCATCATCCAAACTCACTGATTCTTCAGTCTTCCTTCTTCAATGTCTAACTTTCACATGCGAATGAGGCAATTGAAAACTTTAAGCTTGGGTCAGTCCCATTTTAGTCTTCAAAGGAACATCCTTGGTTTTGAAAGCTTTCAGGAGGGCTTGTGCAGCAGGTTTACCCAATGCAATGTGTCCTTTGGCCTCTTGACTGCTGCTTCCATGTGCATTGATCGTGGATCCAAGCAAGATGAAATCCTTGACAACTTTAACCTTTTTTCCAATGATCATGATGTAACCTATTGGTCTGGTTGTGAGGATTTGGGTTTTCTGCATGTGGCAGTCACCTGTCTGGTGTCAATTTGAGGAGTAAGAGTGTAGGGGTGGAGTCTAACCTGCTAATCTGGAGATAGACAAGGAGACCTCTGTGTGGGCATGGACTTCTCCTGAGAATTCTGGGAAATGTGGTAATCCTTTTTTGCAGACAGAGACACTATCCCTCTGAGTTCACATACTTGAAGATTTTCTACGGACAACATTTTCTTGAAGATGCTATACTGACAAGACATAAGGCTGACTCTTGTGAGACATCTCAGAGGAGAAGCCACATGGACCTACCCTGATGGAACCAGACCTCGAACGCTGGAGAAGCCATTTGAAGACCCCTGCCAGTACTGAGATGTTTACAACCTCACTGGATCAAAAGGTATTCTACCCATCAGGTTTGTGATCATCTTGCATTTGGCATCATTGCATGTGTTTCATGAGTTTGAAGAGGACTTTAAAGACCAATATAAGACATATGGGCTAATATTGAATTTATGACCTACATTGGAATTCATTGAGTTATTTTCCTAATATATAGTTGCTCTTGTATATAAAACTCTTTATAAACATGAGTGTTATGAATTTTTTTTCTCTAGTCTACCAAACTAACACACTGTATATTGAGTTGTAATTGATGCTGAAGGCTAGAATCCTCAATTTTCATTAGCAAGTATAACAAGAGTAAAATTAAAGAAACTAAGCCTGTCTTCTCCCTGAGTTGGAGAGGCTGATATCAGCAGTAGCACAGCAAGTTTTGGGGGCAGAGGTTGCTATGTGGCCCAGGTCAAGGAAACATGCCTGAATTCTAACTCCACTGAGAATGCAAGCTCCTTCCAGGACACTTGTGGAACATGTTAGAATAAACTCGCTATGTATGGAGTATGGAGTATCAATTTGGTGAAACACAGACTTTCAGAAACAGAACTTCTCAAACTTTTCTACACCATGCACACATGAACACAGTCAGATAACCTGAGGAGGCTCTCATAGACAGCCAGGCTTTCAGAGACAACTACCTTGGTTTGCGTCTATTTCAAGCTTCTTCAGTACTCCAAGGGACTCCGTGTTTAGATCAGGTTAACATAGTCATTGTGGTTGTTGTTACGTGTCTTTGAGTCAGTTCTGACCCATATTGACTCCAAGCCCACCAGAGCAGAGCACTGACTATCAGGTGCCATCTTCACAATGAAGGCCAAGTGCAAGCATCAGTTATGGCTTTGAGGAATCCCACAATTGCAGCGACTGTGTGTCTGGCTATTAGAATATCTCGAAGAGTGTTTTCCACTTTTTCATGGCCCATCTACCAAGGATGTCTTTCTCCGAGGACTGCTATTGGGTCTAAAGTATGTGAGGGGAAGTGCTATCATTAGCATGCTGCATGTACTTATCCCATCGCAATTTTTTTTTTGTTCTCCTAGAAGTCCATTGTATATTCAAAATTTTTCGCTAATACCATAACCCATTTAAACTTAAAAACACCCAAACTCACTTCCATGGCGTTGACTCTGACTCACATCGACTCTATAGGACAGGACAGAACTGTCCCTGTGGAATTCCGGGACTGTAACTCCTTACCGGAGTAGAAAGCCTGATCTTTTTCCTGTCAAGCAGCTTGTGGTTTAGAACTTATGCTTAGTATGCTTAGTAGCCTAACTTGTAACCTCCACGCCACTAGCGCTCCTGTAATGCATTTTGCAAAGCCTTCTAATCGGTATACCTTAAGTGAGTGACTGACTCACGGGAGCCCTACTGGTATAGGGGGCTACACTTTGGACTGCTAACCACCAGGTCAGAAGTTCAAAGCCAGCAGCCACTCTGTGAGAGACAGATGAGGCTTTCCACTTCCATAAAGAGCCAGAGTCTTGGAAGCGCCTCAGGACAGTTCTAATCTATTATAGTACAGGGTCTCCACAAGTTAAAGCAACTTTATGGCAATGGGTTTGGCTCTTTGGAAATGAGTTTGTAAGGGTCTATCAGTGAGAGAGCTTTGTTAATGAGCCCAGAAAATGTTTGTGGGGAGACAGCCATATGATATTAGAACATCCCTTCAGGACCAGCGGTGACAGTGGTGATACCAGGAAGGTGGAGGAAAGGGGGAACCAATTGCAGGGATCTACATATAACCTCCTCCCTGGGGAATGGACAACAGGGAATGTGTGAAGGGACACATCAGACAGTGTACGATATGACAAGTCAATGACAATTTTTAAAATTAGTAAGGATTCATGGGGGGGGGGAGGGAGGGGAAATATGGGGAGCTGATTTGAAGGCGTAAGTAGAAGGAGGATGTTTCGAGAATGATGATGGCAACAAATGTGCAAATGTGGTCTGTATACAATTGATATATATATATATATATATCATGATAAGAGTTATATGAGCCCCCAATAAAATGATTTATCAAAAAAATATTAGGAACATTCTCAGTGATGCCTAAGCCCTAAAATTTGTTTAAGCAGACTTCCAGGAGCTCTATTGACTCTGGAGGTAATCATGTTTTTAAAGAGACAGGACAAAGCCAAACATCAGCCCTGAATTCCCCATAGAGGAACCATTGCTAATGGTTACAGGGCTCGGGCGTCCCTCCTCCTTAAAAGCTGCCTGTGTAACCGTGTGGACATTGCGCCCGGTCTGAACCTCCACACACCAGGGGGACGTGAAGAAAGCACAACAGAGCAGCAGCAAGGGGAGGAAAGCCACAAAGGCCCTGAGGCTTCCCCAAAATAGCCTGTGGGGACAGGGCTTAGTACCTCCTCAGCCCTGATCAGAAAACGTTCAGAAGCGTCAGCAGAGAGACCTGGGACTATTTATCGCCTATCCTTGGCCCCCCATGTCTAGCTATATAGGATAAGCGGTATTGTTTACAATCCCCAGAAGAAAACAGCAACAGACCGATGTTCTGGGGGGTCGTGGAAGAAGAGAAGGTGGGGAAAACAGCACACACACCCAGAGTCAAGGACACGAGAATCTGAAATTTATGGCGAGGAGGTCATAGAATGCCTGGGGTGGGGTCGGGGTGGGGTTGATCAAGTGCAATATAGCCAAGAGGAGAAGCATGTCATAATGTGGAAAGAACTGGTCTTGAGGTGGTGTCGCGGGCGTGGCTATTGATTCTCCCCTGTGCTGCTTTTGAAGAGCCCTGGTGACATCGTGGCTACACGCCGGGCTCCGAACCACAAGGTGAGCAACTCACCCCACCAACCCCTCTCCGGCAGCGCTTCCCTGCCCCACAGGGTCTCCCTCAGTCCCATTGGATCCGTGTCAGTGTGTCTGGCTTTTGGTCTGGCATGACCTCTGGAAGCCAAACCTCTAAGGAGCCTGGTGGAACCGGGGTTACTCCTGGGGTGGCGAACCGCAAGGCCAGCAGTTCGAAATGACCAGCTCCCTGTTCTCAAGTTGATGCAGCCACACCACGGCTTAGAGAAGGTTTCAGAAACTGTCAGTCGGGGTCCTCAAACTTTTAAAACAGGGGGCCAGTTCACTGTCCCCCCGACCATTGCAGGGATGGGCTGTAGTACAAACAAGTTCCACATGGGCCTGGGATGAGTCGGCTGCTAAGCAGGACAGGCAAGCGGAGGCAAAAACACCCAGCGGCCAGCTAAATGTCCTCGGTGGGCCTCATGTGGCCCATGGGCTGTAGTTTGAGGACCCCTGCTAAATCTTTATAGGAACAGACTTCATCTTTCTCTTGTGGTTATATTGGTGGATTTAAGCTGCCTACCTTGTAGTTAGCAGTTCAACACTAACTCTTAGAGTGCTACCAAGAGGTATAAGCATTTTTATTGAATGCCTACAGACACAGGCACAAAAATTTGTTAAATCATTTTATTGGGGGCTCCTACAACTCTTATCACAATCCATCCATCCATCCATTGTATGCCACGCACCTTTGTACATTGGTTGCCATCGTCATTCTCAAAACATTTACTTTCTACTTAAGCCCTTGGTTTAGCTCCTCAGTTTTCCCCCTCCCTCCCTGTTCCCCCCTGTAGAGACAACTTTTAAGGTATATTTTAATTTTATTCTTCTGATTATCTTTAATTGTGGTATTGGGAGTGCTTACAGATATCACAACATTCTATAGTTCAGACATATCAAAAAGTATTATACAATCAATACCACAATCAGTTTCAAAACATTTCCTTTCTTCTTGGACTCCTTGATATTAGTTCTGCTTTATTCCCTCCTTCCTCCACCCTGCCCAACAAGAACCCTTCTTCCTTTTTTTCCTATAATAGTCCCCCCACCCATATCGTACACAGCACAATACCTCCATCAGTTCAATTGTTCCGTCCCATCAAAGGGGATTGTACAGTCATCAATGCTATCAGCTTCCCAATCCCCCCTAAGGTGTATTTTTAACTAAATGAAAAGAAGGATTCAAAGTGACAAGTGCAGTAACGTCCCATTACTACCAAGGTATAAAAAAATCTTAGTAAATATTTATATTGCATTTAAAAATAAATAAATATGTTGCTAATTGAAAAAACAACAACTTGTTAAAGGAGAACCAATCACAATGATCTATATGTAACCCCATCCCAGGGGGTATGGACAACAGAAAAGGGGGTGAAGGGAGACATCAGTCAGTGTCACCATGAAAAGATAATAAGTTATAAATTATCAAGGGTTCCTGACGGGAGGAGGATGGAGGAGAGAGGAGAAAAATGAGCTGATACCAAGGGTTCAAGTAGAAAGAAAATGTTTTGAAAATGATGATGTCAAAAAATTTGCAAATGTGCTTGACACAATGAATGGATGTGTGGATTGTGATAAGAGTTGTATGAGTCCACAACAAAATGATTTAAAACAAAACAAAACAAAAATCTCAGAAACTTGCTTGCCCTGGTGGTGGATGGTGGTTACAAGGTGAGCTGCTAAGCACAAAAAACCCCTGTTAAATTAATATGCTGTTTATTGATGGAGAAGTCCATCAAGACTGTTTATCAACCAGAACCTCTCAAGTGCATAATATGACAGGTGCATATTCATTTTCACCTGATTTTGCTCCCTGAAGCATTTTAAGCATTTCAGAAATAGGTGTCAGTATTTGTTTTGCATATTCAGAAAAAAATCCATTAAATGCTTTAAATTATTCAGGTGCTATGTAACTTGTAATATTGTTGAATGTATGTGTTATTTGAAAACTTCATAATGTAGGATGAAAGCAGGCTATGGAAATTATTCATTTATCAGATTTTTTTAAATGAGTGACTATTAGAAATTCTGAAGTGCTGATTTTGTTTATAAGCTTTATGTTTATAAAATGAATTTTGAGATCAAACCTAAGCCTACATATGGTAGCCATCAAGGGGGGAGGGGAGGCAGATGGCGGTGTGTAGAAAGGGAAGGGGCACTAAACCATCAAAGGGGAGCATATTGTTTATATCTCCACAGGGAAAGAGGGACCAAACTTAAACCCGGAGACCCAGCATGTGAATGCAGCACGACAGCATGGAGTGGAGAACCAGTGGAGGGGCCTGAGAACACAACCCCAACCCCAACTATAGGGGCAGCCACCTCTCTACCAAAGGAAGTTGCCTTGGAGGCCAGCACTGAAGCTGAAGCTTGGGGAGTGAGATAAACCTGACCAGAGCACATGAGAACAAATGAAAGGGGAGGAAGAGAGAATGACGTGCATCCGGGCCCACCGAGCCTTCAGGGCAATAATCCCACTCAGAACAGCTACTGCACAAAGAGCCCCATTAAGAAATACAGCTACCCTCGCAGACCCAAGGCCTATTGGGGCCAGGAAGAAGAAGCGGGGTCAAGATTATACCCGGTTGGACACAACCACACCAATGCAAAGCACTAAGAGTGTGCAGCAGAGCATAGAGTCACAGATGGAGTGACAAGGATATACTTTGGGGCCAGGGTATTGGCACCCCATCCAACTCAACTAGGTCACTCTAGGAGGTAAACAACAGACCTTGAACTTTATACAGGTTCTTATATTGCTATTATTTTTATTATTTTTTTTTATTCTGTTACATATTGTATAGTACATTGAGGGGGTTTCTTGCTGTTGTTATCATTGTTTTATTTGCTTAAGTTGCTCCATTTTAGGAGACCTTTCTTGTACATATTGCTACCTCTACAGGTCTATCTAGACGAGATAGACTGGACAAAGAGGTTGGAGGTGAAAATGACAAGTCTGATGGCTCCAGGGTAGGGGACATTGAAGAGGGGGAGGAGGGGGAAAGGTGGTGATGTCGACCAGCCCAGGAAAAAGGGAATAACAATTGATACAAATGCAGGGACAAGGTGGGTGAGAGAAGGCCAATAGGGATTGATTAAGACTAATGTAACAAAAAAAATACTGAAACCCAAAGGGAGAGTGAGCATGATAGTGGGACAAGAGGGAAGCAAATGGAAATAGAGGAAGGAACTGGGGGATAATGAACATTTATAGAGGTTCAAATACAGGTATGTACATAGGGGCATATATTTATAAGTGAGGATGGGGAAAGAGGGATTAATGTGTATACTTATAGGGTTAGTATTTAGGACAACAGATGGGCATTGGACCTCCACTCAAGTATCTCCTCGGTTCAAGAACACTTTGTTCTATTAAATTGGCATTCCAAGATGCTCACCTTTCCGACATGATCACTGAAGACAAATGTGTGCATAAGCAAAGGTGGTGAAGAAGCTGATGGTGCCCGGCTATCAAAAGATGGAGCATCTGGGGACTTAAAGGCTT